>JXCR01138811.1:0-19042 GCA_002079205.1 Phalaenopsis hybrid cultivar | reverse complement strand
GATTCCAATAGAAAATAGTGGTGCCGGGACGATGAAACCGTGGGATCTTGACCGGTGTCGCTTTAATCAACTTTAATATGCCCATAATAAAATTTAAAGAACTTTAACCATAGGGTCACCTGATTTGACATTATAATTAAATGACCTAGAAAACTTGAACTTTGCTACAACGAGGAGCTCGGAGCTTACATGGTGGGCAGCCCGGCCATCTTCAATAGCAAGAGGATCTACACTCATACACCCCTTCTTTAGTTTTAAAAAAACAAAGCCATGGGAATTCGAGGTTGTTTGCCTAGTGCAACATAAATCCTCAAACATATTTTTAGGCTTTTGTACAACCATATTGTATAATATAAGCCCTAAACTCGTCTTAGGACTCCGAGGTAGTCGTTTGTCACGGCTTAAATCCTCATATCTTCCCGGCAATTTAGTTTGATTGCTTCACACAAATGTAAGCCCTAAATAAATAAAAATTGGCAGGATAAAACATCTAAATGATTTTTCCTAAACTAAAACCAAACAATAGGATAGCTTGGGAAGTCACCGAAGTTCTCCTTCGGATCCATGACATCCTTTAGTGTTTCCTCCTTTTGGACTCCAAAACAAAATGCTACAAATTTGAACTAATCCCTTTTACACATCTTAGTCTGATATCTTAGAAATGTCATTACCATTTCAACTCCTTGAAGGTAATTTTTCTTGATTTTTATTAGGAGTATTCTTAGGTAACTTCAGTTAGAACTCCTTGAAGATAAGTTTTCTTGATTCTATTGAGAGTATTCTTAAGTAACTTCTGTTAAACTCCTTGAAGGTAATTTTTCTTGGCTTTTATCGAGAGTATTCATAGGTAACTTCAGTTATATAAGATGTAATTAACTATAGGGGCTTGCCCTTATAGGAAGCTTTTCCCAAACCCAGCATAATACAAACCCCCTTGAAGGTAATTTTTCTTGATTTTTATCGAGAGTATTCTTAGATAACTTTAGTTATCTAAGATTATAATTTTTTCTTGATTTCTATCGAGAGTATTCTTAGGTAACTTCAGTTATCTAAGATGTATTAACTATAGGGGCTTGCCCTTATAGAAAGCTTTTCCCGAACCCAGCATAATATAAACCCTATATGATAATTTTTTCTTGATTTCTATCGAGAGTATTCTTAGGTAACTTCAGTTATCTAAGATGTATTAACTATAGGGGCTTGCCCTTATAGAAAGCTTTTCCCGAACCCAGCATAATATAAACCCTATATTATAGGGGCTTGCCCTTATAGGAAGCTTTTCCCGAACCCAGCATAATATAAACCCTATTTAAATTTTCCTTGATTTCTATCGAGAGTATTGTTAGGTAACTTCAGTTATCTAAGATGTAATTAACTGTAGGGGCTTGCCCTTATAGGAAGCTTTTCCCGAACCCAGCATAATACAAACCCTATTTAATTTTGGCTTGCCCTTATAGGAAGCTTTTCCCGAACCCAGCATAATATAAACCCTATTTAATTCCTTCTATTAAATAGGGGAACTTGTCGGCCAATATGTTGGTTTTGCAGACCAAAACATAGGGGAATTTGTCGGCCAATACATTGGTTTAACAGACCAAACGGATGTCATAACTTTCTTCATTTATTGATCGAGCCTCACCCTCAATTCTTGTGTTTATCCTTCGAGATAGATACAAAATTTGAGGTAAGGCTCTTTCATCTAAACTATGAAAATATCGAGCCTCACCCTCAATTCTTACATTCATCCTTCGGGATAGATACAGGATTTGAGGTAAACATCTTTCATCTAAACTATGAAAATTATGGGGTCAGTTTGACTTCATCTTTTTCAAAACTAAAACTTTTATATTTAAACTATGAAAATTATGGGGTCAGTTTGACTTCATCTTTTTCAAAACTAAAATTTTTTTAACCTAAACTATGAAAATTATGGGGTCAGTTTGACTTCATCTTTTTCAAAACTAAAATTTTTAAACCCAATACATTGGTTTCACAGATCAAACGGATGTCATAACTTTCTTTAGTTTATTTGATCGATTCACTTCAATTCTTGTGTTCATCCTTCGGGATAGATACAGGATTTGAGGTAAAGCTCTTTCATCTAAATTATGAAAATTATGGGGTCAGTTTGACTTCATCTTTTTCAAAACTAAATTTTTTTTTTAACGTCCTTCCGAAGCGGGCAACGGGATTTCAATTCTGATGACCCACAGCTTCTTACGGGCAAACCCTACACCAAAAATAGTGCAGACAAAGAACACATCTAATTAATCATGGTTTTGCATCTTTCTTCATCATCAAATACTTAATAGCAGAATGATCAGTATGCACAATATATTTAGTTCCAATAAGATAAGATTTGAATTTATCAAAAGAAAATATTATAACTAATAATTCCTTTTTAGTGGTAGTGTAATTAATTTGAGCCTCATTAAGGGTTTTACTAGCATAGTATATCACTTTGAACATTTTGTCATATCTCTGTCCTAAAATAACCCTATAGCATAATCACTAGCATCACACATTAATTCAAACAGTTTTGTCTGATTAAGTGAAAGAATAATAGGTGCAGAGATTAATTTATTCTTTAATAAATTAAAGGCATTTATGCACTCTTCATCAAAATCAAAGTTGGCATAAAGACTTGGAAATTTTTGAAAAGTCTTTAATATAACGTCTGTAAGAACCAGCATGTCCTAAAAAACTTATTATTCCCTAAACACTCGTAGGTGGTGGTAATTCGACAATAACTTGAACTTTTGCTGGATCAACTTCAATGTCTTTTTCAAAAATTTTATGATCTAACACTATTCCTCCTACAACTATAAATTTGCATTTCTTCTAGTTGAGAACAAAGTTTGTTTCTTCACAGTACTTTAGAACTTTTGCTAAATGATTGTTGACCTCACTTTTGGTTGAGATTTAGTTTTCACTCTTTAGTTGCCTAAATTCTAGCCATAGGACTTTCATGTTGACTATTCTTAGAAAACTAGAAAAGGAACCCTCACTATTAGAAATTCTAAACTCCTTGCTCGACTTGAATTTCCACATATTGGTCATAACCTCTAGCACTTAGTAGGTGGGGTCAGTATGGGAGATCTCGAGGAGAGTTCCCATATGACTACTTAACCTTAAGGTTGACCCTGAGTGTTGGTCTAGTGTTAGTTCACTCACTTACACTCACTTTCATCCACAATCACTCACAAACCCTGAACCCAAAATTATTGACTTTGATCCCTTGATCTTTTGGGAGACTCATGTAGATGGTCCCCTAAACCCTCTAGCCATAGGCTGGGTTTAGCCAAGACCAGTACATATATGACCCAAATAGTGATTTCATTGGTCCATGACTCATATAAGGTGGTTGGTACCCCAATTCTACCAAAGTGTCCAACTTGGCCTTTTGCCCCCCAAATCCACCCAAATTACCTAAATGCCCTTGACAACCTAAATTGTTCCAAAATCCTCAAATTCACCCCAAAATACCTAAACTTATTAAAAAATCATTTCAAACCATTTGAAAATACTCAAATTGCCCAAATTCACCCAAAAATTGCAAACTTACCAAAATACCCCTAAAGTTTCCAAATTTACAAAAATACCCTTGGCACCTAAACTTCCCAAAACATCCAAAATCACTTCAAATGACTCCAATACCAATTTAGACCCTTCAATTGACCCCAATTTGGCTAATTTGACCATTTTAACCAAAACCACCCAAATTGTCTTTAAAGGCCCAATTTCCTCAAAATCACCTCAAATGTCCATCTATTTGAGCCCAATTCCCCTAAATTTCAATTCTGAACTCAAATTCATCTTTCATATGACCAATCTAAACCAAATCTATGTCTAATTTCCTCATGCTTTGAGCTCAATTTTGATCTAATTCAAAACTTTCAATTTTGGCCCTACGACTTATCCCACCAAATTGAACTCCATAGCCTACTCAATTGCCTCAATGTGGACCCTAAATCTTCATAACATTTCTAAACATCAAATTTGACCTTAAATTGGCCTTGTTCAAGCCTCAATTTCACTCAATTTGACCCAAACCCAAAAATCCCCAAATTTGCTCCAAATTGGTTGTCTCTAAATTTCACCAAATTGAATGCCCTAACCCCAAAATTGGCACCTAATTCATGTTGAAAACTCTTCATGACATTCCTATGGACCATTTCCAGCCATCAATTTGGACTTAGCTCAACCTTAGCTCAACCCAGACCCAAGTCTAGTCCATTATGCCCAAATTGACCAAAATCCCAAAATCCTTCAAATTGAGCTTCTAATTGGACTCAAAATCACTTCAATCCTGCACCAAAAATCTTCATAACAATCATCTACACAATTTTGATCAATAAATTGGGCTCAAAGTCATGTCTAGCCTAACTCAAACCCAATATTTGGCCATTTGGACCCAAAATTGGACCCGCGTACCAGAATTAACTTAGACATCCTAAGGCCACTAAATTGATGACTCCACAACCACTAAACTCTCCCTTGGACCAGGCTAAACCATACTTAACCCACCCTAGATGGGCCATGGACCAAAGGTCCCCTAAATAAATGGATATGTTTCCTAAATTGCTTAAGCCAAAGATATATTTTCCAAAACCTATCACCAACCCAAATTAATGGTTGTGTCAAATTCCTCTGAGATTACTGAGCCACCTAAACACCTCCCCTGACATGGCCAACCACCCTAGTTACCGAAGGAGCCAAAACTAGAGCCACCACCCCCAAATCAAACCCAATTTCAACCATATAGGCCACCTCATCCGAATGGCTCTTTAAAACTCATCAACCCTCCTCCTAAGCAGCTCTTTACACCCATCAATTTGCCCTGAGCTTTCCTCTAAGCTACTTTATTTAATCAGCTCCTCCATGACCAAAGGGAGGTGCGTTAAAAATCCCTGGGGAAACTCTGTCCAATTGCTCTCAAACACTCTCCAAGAACTCCTAAGCTCACTGCCACCATTTTCCTCCACTGATCCCCACTATGGAAGCCCAATTTTGAGCTCAAATTTTCAGCAAAAACCAGGACATCTCTCCACAGTCCACAAAAGTCAAATTAATTGTGCACACACCATCCTCATAGTGAGAGGAGTTGATCTCCCTTCAAAGCCCTCTCTGAAATAACCCCTGGCATAGACATTGATCAACACCTGAAATCGAGCTTTATTGAATTCAGACCTAGACAATTCACCAGGGCACAAGACTTCATCTGGAGGTTCGTTGGGTCCAACCAAAGCTACCACAACCATCTGATTAAGGTCTCCCCTCCCAGATAAAAGGTATTGAGCTCTAACCCTAGCCAGAGCTTATTTTGATTCTCCATTTGTAATGACTTGATTTCATACTTGATCAACCACATAGATGTGTTTGTCTTGAGTAGATGAAGGTTTAGAAACAAAACCCATGCAATTTGGTTCAGTCTAGACAAAGATTTTAAGGTTTTAGTGTGAACAGTTCTCGGGTTTGAACACTTTGGGATGATAACGGAGAGCCGTTCGATCGCGCGTGTATCCAACCAACGGACGAGATTGCGACGGATGAAGGAATGAAACACGAATCGCGGGCCGAATTAGCGCTGAGGTGGATGGCAGTGCCGAACCAGAAGTTGCCGCATGGAGCTTCAGAGCCGCCGTAGGTTGACGCGGCGTCGCTTGAATTAAATAAAAAAATAATGATTTTCTTATTTATTTAAATGCCCATAACTTTAAAAAATCATATCTTTGTGTAAAAAATAATAAAAATAAAAGAAATAGAGGAGAATAATGTGGACTAAAAATAAAAAATTATTTTTTTATTCCCTGATTTTTAATGAATTAAATACCCTCTGTGGTATTTCAATTCTCCACGACTAAGCATTGCTCACCATGGCTTGAAATTTTGAGGGTTTGTTCCTCATGACAGAGGTCATGTCCTTTGATTTTTCCAAGATTAGAGGGCATCTCTATGCTTCTAACCCTAATTTTCAAGTTAAGGTGACTATTTTGGCTATTTTAATTAATATAAATCAAAATATCCATTTGAAAATTATAGAAATAATTTTAGTAGGTTTCTGTGGTCAGAGAAATCTAGAAAAAATATTGTGATGCTTTCAATCATCTTGTACATTTTTATACTTAATTAAATGCATATACTTTATATTAATTTATGTAAATTACACACTTATCAAAAATTGACAAAATCACATCTCCACTATACCATGTTTATTCACTGTAAAAATATCTAAATTATTTGACTTAGTCTAAGCACTAAAATGAATTTTTAAGGAAGTCTTGTTTTTTTTTGGTACAAAAATAATTATAATAAATTAAATATGCTTAGAAAAATTATGAAAATTATTTCTCTGAGTTCCTTGTGCTCAGGGGCATCTTATAAAATTAAAACTCATTTTCATGAAAATATTTCATTTTTAAAATATATTTTGAATTAAAAATAATTAAAATAATCAAAATTTTTAAAAATACAAAAAATGGTTCAAAATGAGTGGGAATGTCTCCTAATCACTTTTAACATTAGAACCTTTTCCTAATTTTTTCTAAGTTAAAAATAATTTTTAAAGGCTTAAAAAATGAATTTTTCATGTTCTCCCACTAAAATAATTATAATAAATAAATTAAAAATCTCAAAAATATAAGTTTTGATTCTCTGGGTTTTCTGAACTCAGAGAAATAAATTAAAAATATAAAAATGATTTTTGCAATTAAATTATTATTTTCTATTCAACTTAATCATTGAAATTGATTAAAAATTAAATAATAATAATAGAAATTTGATTTAAAAAATCATGATATTTTGTCTAAGTGTTTATTTGACCTTAGAAAACCTCTAATAATGTTTTCATAAATATAAATTCTATTTTTGATAATTAAATAAATTAACTTTTGAAAATCCTATCTTCTAAATTTAAATAATTATCTAAATTAATTCAAAACTTTGACATATCCACACGTTCTCCTCTAAATATTATGGTTACCTCATGGATATGACACTCTTTACCCCCAAAGTCATTTGAGTTGTGTTTAAAGTTTAAGAGGTGAAATGCCCTAAGGAAAAAGCAGTAATTTTAAATTTTTACCTTAACAAAAATTTAGGATTAACGATGGAAAATTGGTAATTTTGAACTTAATAAAAATATTTGGATGATTAGAATGCAATGGGGTTAAAAGGTAAAAACCCACTCACCCCCCTTGCACAACATCAACAAAATCATAACCCCCCTAATTTTCATGACTCGAAAGTCAACTTAGATCAAATGATTCTTAAGCAATGGGCTTAAGTCGGAAAGATCATAGTTTACATTTCTTAAGCCCGAAATTGAGGATGATTTGACCATTTGATAAGAATGCATATTACTTGAAATCAAAATTTTGATAATCACCATTTCACCCATCGTGATTGTTAAAGGCTTAGTAGTGGCCTAGGCCCGATATTTAAACTAAATTGATCGTATTTAGAAGAGAATATGATTGTTGACTAACATCTTTAAACACTACAAGTCTGATCTCAATCACAGGCACCACAGTCTTGAAGGACCTAAACTTGCCTTAGGGGCACACGCTCACATAACTTTTAAACTAAACATCAATTGATTAATTGAGTACCCTATCATCGGGATAATTAAATTGTTAAGTTTCACTTAGTAAAGGGTAGTCACACTTCATCCTCTGATGATTAATAGAATAATATGATAAGTCCAAAAATGAACTTGGAATATTTCAAGGGATTTTCAAAGTGATTCAGGAACATGCCTCGAACATTTTGAAATCTATTGGACATTCTGAATGACAGATTAGAATTCAAATCCTCGAATTATTATGTTCTAAAATCATCTACTAGGATCTTCCAAGATACAACCAAATCATAGCTTGGGGTTTGGTAACTAAACCTTCATCTACTCATGTAATTCAAATTTTCCTGCAACACTATATACATGTCTTGCAAGTACTGCCCTCTCAGGTGATGGAACGAAAAGTCTCGCTAGGTTTGCTTTTACAGTTTACAATGTTGTCTTTTCTTGTACTTTCCAGATTGTATTTTTATACTTATAAAACTTGCATATTAAACAACGATGTCACCCTGCATGAAAACCAAAACTGCTATGATAGCCACCAAACCAAAAACCCAAAACTAAAATCAACCAAGATAAAATTCACCACCACAATAGTCAAAATATAAGACAACACAAAATTTAATCACAAACATCACAGAAAAATAACAATTGCAACTAAATTAAGACGTCTCTATCGGATAATCGGGAATCCCTCGGAGGAGGTAACCTATGGTTGCTAACGAGTTTTCCTACGATCTAAATGAAAATATGTAACTCATTAAGTTGAGTTTAGTAAACTCATTTATACTAAGTGAATTCAATAGAAAATAATGATACCGGAACAAGGTAACCATAAGAACTTAACCGGTGTCCCTCTAATCAACTTTAATATCCCTCATAATATTTAAAAGATCATAACCATAGGGACATCTGATTTGACATCATGACTTGACATATTAAAAAACTTAAACTCGTCACAATGAAGAGCTTGGAGCTAGCATTGTGGGCAACACGACCATCTTCAACAGCCAGAGGATCTACAACAACATATCTTTTCTTAGAATTAAATAACTGAGACATATGACTTAAAGGTTGTCTGCCTAGTGCAACATAAATCCTCAACTTTTCTTTAGGTCTTTTGTATAGCTCTGCTATACAATGTAAGCCCCAACTCATCTTAGGATTCTGAGGTTGTCGTTCATCACGACCTAAACCCTCACATCTTCCAAACTATTTATGTGATCGTTTCACACAAATGTAAGCTCTAAACAAATAAAGTTGACATAATGAAACACTTATATATTTCTCCTCTAAACTGAAGCCAAACCATAGGATAGACTGGGAAGTCACTAAGGTTCTCCTCTGGATCTATGGCATCCCCTAGTTCTTCCTCCTTTGGATTCCATAATAAATGTTTCAAATTTGAATCATTACCCTTTCACACATCTTTGTCCGATTTTGTTGAAAAGTCCTATCATTTTGACCTCTTTGAAGATAACATTTCTTAATTTTTATCGAGAGTTTTCTTAGGTGACTTTGGTTATCACTATAGGGGCTTGCCCTTATGGGAAGCTTTTTTGAACCCAGCTTAATGTAAACCTTATTTAGTTCTTTGTATTAAATAGGGAAACTTGTCGGCAAATAAAATGGTTTCGCAGACTAAACGAATGTCATACATTTCTTAGTTTGTTTGATCGAGTCTCGCCCTCAAGTCTTATGTTTATCTTTCGAGATAGAAATAGGGTTTGAGGTATAGTGCTCTTTCATTTAAACTATGAAAGATATGAGATAAATTTGATTTCATATTTTTCTAAACTTATATATTTATATGTAAATTAAAGCGTCTTTTCGAAGCGGGTGACAGGATTTCAATTCCAGTGGTTGACAGCTTCTAAAGGGCAACTATTTCACCAAAACTACTGCTAACAATGATTTAAACATAAACTAAAAGAAGTCCCAAAGATTGAGAAATCATCCATAATAATTTCAATTCATTTCTCAATTAAATCACAAAAAATTGACACCATACATCTCTGAAAAGTTGCAGGGGTGTTACATAATCCAAATGACATCATTCTAAAAGCAAAAGTTTCATAAGGACTAATAAAGTTATTTTCTCTTGATCCTCAAGAGCAATAGGTATTTGGTGGTATCCTGAATATCCATCCAAAAAGCAAAAATAACGGTGTCCTGCTAGCCTATCCAACATTTGATCCAAAAAAAGTAAAGGAAAATGGTCTTTTCCAGTGGTGACATTTAATTTTCTATAATCAATGTGGATTCACCATCTACTAACTTGCCTTGTCGGAATTAATTCATTCCTTTCATTTTCAACCACAGTCACTTCTTCTTTCTTATAAACACAATGAATAGGACTAACCCACGAACTATCAGAAATTGGATAAATAATCGCAACATCCTACCAATTTAAAATTTCTTTCTTAACTACATCTTTCTCAATAAGATTCAATCTCCTTTGAGAATCAGTCCTTGGCGTATGATTATCTTCCATGAGAATTTAGTGTGTTCATATTGAAGGTCTGATTTCTTTAATATCAGATAATGTCTATCCAAAGGCTTTTTTATGATTCTTTAATGTTTCTAATAATTTCCCTTCTTTTTCATCTGTCAAATCTGAGGATATAATAATAGGTAATGCAGATAAGTTCTCCAAAAATCCATACTTTAAATAAGTAGGTAGAACTTTCATCTTAAGTTTAGGAGGTTTTTCAATAGATGAAATTAGAGGTACACTATTTTCAGTAGTATCTAAAATTTTATATTCTTCCTTAACATAATTTGAATCCTTAGTAATTATCTCATTTGATTCACATTCAGAATCTCCTTCAGTCTCAGCTTTTTGTTCTTCTTCTAAAATGATTCATCTTTTTATCCAATATGACTTCACATCTATTTTGAAAATGATTAACAATCATATCATCAATAATATCCATTTTATAACATTTTCCATCAAGATACTTCATTGTTTTAAGTACATTAAATGTAACTTCTTGATCATTCACTCTCATTATTAATTCACATTTTTGCACATCTATCATTGCTCGTCCGGTAGCAAAGAAAGGTCTCCCTAAAATAATACGAATTTCTTTATCTTCTTTCATATCTAATACAATAAAATCAATAAGGAAGATAAATTTATCAACTTTAACTAGTACATCTTCTATAACCCCTTTAGGATAAGTGATAGATCGATCAACTGATTGAAGAGCTACAGTAGTGGGAGAAATATCTCCCAAACCTTACCTTTTGAATATAGATAGAGAAATTAGGTTAATGCTCACTCCTAAATCACATAAAGCTTTTCCATAAAATTTCTCTTCAATTACACGGGGTATGGTAAAACTACCAAGGAAGCTTTTTTTGAATTATTGCACTACATTTTTCACTAAGTGCAATAGTCTCGTGATCTACAAACTTCCTTTTTTTATTCAAAACTTCTTTCATAAATTTTTCATAACTTGACATATGTTCCAAAGCCTCATCAAAAGGGATATTAATTGTAATCTTTTTGAATATTTCAAAAAATTTTGAAAATTATTGATCCAAATTTTGCTGTTTAAGTATTTGAGTAAAAGGTGGTGGGGGTCTTTCTAAATTTAGCTTAGTTGGAGAGTTAGGTGTTTTTGTTTCTTTAGGAATAATATGTTCAGGTCTTTCAATTTCTTCGACTTCTCTCTCAACTTCAATTTCTTTTTGAACTCCAACATTTAATTCTTTTCCACTTCTTAGTTGGACCGCTTTAACTTGCTCTGACTCTTTACCTTTTTTCTTTAGGATTAATCTCTACATTACTAGGAAGTGTTTTCTGAGGCCTATTGCTTAGTGCATTAGCAATTTGTCCCAATTGATTCTTCATATTTCTAATAGCAGCGCTTTGACTTTATAAATGATTACACATTTGCAACATCAGTTCTTTCATAGAGAACTTCTCATTAACTTGTTGATTAAATCCAGATTGATAAATAGGTCTAAAGTTAGCACCACCTTGGTTGTTCCAATTTCCCAATGGGTTAACATGAGTATTACCCCATTGTTGACTTCCACCACTTGGATTTTTGTTCCAGTTGAAGTTAGGATGATTTTTTCAACCTCGATTGCAATAATTTAAATATGGGTTATTAGGTCTCTTAATAGGATTTATAGTTCCCATTGAACTATGAGAATCAATCATTTGTTCTAATGCATTTTCTTTAACCATTTGGGGTGTTGGAGAAAATTTCATTCCAATTTAGTTTATCTTCTTAGTTAATGCATAACTTAACATGTAATCATTGAAATAGCATCGTTATCATGAATACATGCTACTTTCTTAGGATTTACCCACCCTATCATAAGGCCATTGAAAATTATTTGTAGTTATTTATTCACTTAATGAGTAAGCTTCGTTAAAGGGTTTGGACATTAATTAATTTCCAGCAGCAACATCTATAATAGATCTAAGGGATCCTACTATAAAAAGTTTGAATGATTAAACAATCTGGTAAAGCATGATGTGGACACTTTCTAAGAAGTTCCTTAAATCTTTCTCAAGCTTCATGTAAAGATTCTCCTTCATATTGAGTAAAAGAAGTAATATCATTTTTGAGCTTAAAAGTTTTTTAAGGTGAAAAATACTTAGTCAAAAATTTTTGAGCTAAATCTCTCATAGTTCTAATAGATCCAGGAGTTAACAAATTTAAACACATCTTAGCTTTATCCCTTAATGAAAAAGAAAAAAATTCTAAGTCTGACAATATCATTTGATACAGTAACATATTTAAGTGTAGCACACAATTCTAAAAAACTAACTAAATGTAAATTGAGATCCTCAGATGGTGTTCCTCCAAACAGATTATTTTGTATCATTTGTATAATCAAAGTTTTAAGTTCAAATGAGTTAGCCTCTACAGTAGGATTTTTAATACTTAAATGAATTTCATCTACTGTGGGGTTTGCATAATCTCTTAAAGGTTTTTGTAAATTATGATGTTTATTTTCAGCAGTTTGAATTTTAATATTATTTTGTGATGTGTTTGTCATTTCTTGATAATTATGATAGCTTCCTTGTTTTTGAATTTTTCTAATAGTTTATTCCAATTCAGAATCGTAAGGCACTAAATTTTCAGATAAAAAACTACGGATAAATGTTGTAAAAATTGTAGAAAATAAAATAGCACACCAAAAATGAAATTTTTTTTTGAATTTTTAATTTTAAAATTTTTTTGGGTATTTTTTATTTTTTTCAAATTTTGTTTTTTTTTATTTTCAATTTTCAAAACTACAATTCAAATAAAATTATAGGTTAAAAAGTTTCATTGCAATCCCCGGCAACGGCGCCAAAAACTTGACCTAACACGCACTTACACATATTTTAATCTACTTAACTATGCCAGAAAATATATCTCAATTTATATCTAGCGGCTAGTGTGAACACTTGCAATGATTTATAAAATATATAATAGATTTTCACACTAATGGTACTACGCAAGTATACATATTGTTTCAAGTAATATAAGATTTTCTTTTAAAACCTCAGTACCGACCTATGAGAAATGCAGTAACTCTTAAAATTAACTTACATAAATTCTACTTAAATTGCAATCTAAAAAGATTGAATAATTAAAACGATATGCTTACCAAAAATTACTACTAAAAGAGCTTAAAAAGAAAGTAACAGTTAAATGTAAAAGCTTAGCAAAAAATAACAAGTATGGATATTAGGGAAAAGCTTTTCCTCTTGCAAAGAGATTTTAATCTATGTAGGATTCAAATGATTTAAGACAAAATTGAGGTATTATGACAAATAGAAGCATACCTTATTCTTTGCCCCCTCCCGGTGCTTGCAAAGAACATTAACTAACTTAAGTCTGATTCCTTAACATATCTACTCCACATCAATGTTATTTAGACTCTCACCTCTAAATGCCCCTAACCTATGCCATCGTAATGATCGAATCCCAGCGTCAGGGTACTAAGAATCTATGATGCCACTCTAAATCTAACCAATTCTACGCCAATTCAAATTTATCTCCCTATTTATTTGCACTCCCCCTTAGGTGATCATCTTGACTCTGCTTATAATGAAGTGTGGTATCCACTAGTTGGGTGAAATCATAATCCTCCCAGGTCATTATGTTTCTCAATAGATTTTAACCTCACAAGTGGCCAGTTTGCAAGTTAAATGAAGATTTTGTGAATATACTATCACATTTTTTAAAAGTAAAAAAGAAATCTTTAAATCATTCCCATCCCATAAGATTAAGTCTCATATGCAAGAAGAAAGAAAGGGAACTACTTAGAACTCATGGAGATTTAAAAAAAAACAAAACATTTGCATTGAAATCCAAGTCTTACAATAAAAACTCAAACACAAATACAAAATACCTTATGACTTCTCCCCAAACAAACTTCTAGAGTTTTCTTTAAGCAATCTCCAAATTTCTTCACATTAAAACACACTCACACTTACTGTTGAACATAAAATATGCAAAACCTAACTCACTATTGCCGCCCAATTAAAGTTTTGAGGCTCCAAAAGGTCTCTAAATTTGATCAAATCCTTCTCATTAAAAAGAAAACAAAAAATGACCAAGGGTTGCTTCAAACACCCCTTTAAATTTTGGCTAAATTCGATGTATCTTCTAGAAATGTAGTTACTGGTGCTATAGCGCCCTTCTGGCCCGTCAATGGTTTTATGGCACTAACGGGTGGTGCTATAGCGCCACACAAAAAATTACCATTTTTTCCTCATTTTCTCTAAATGTCCATTCGATGTACCTGAAACCAAAAACATGTAAAATATCTTCCTTTAAAGTGCAGTATAATAAAAAATGAACATAAAATGCTTATAAAATATGCACTAAAAATAGGTTATTTTGAGGTAGATCAATAAGTTACCTAACGTCAACGTTCCTCAGGACGTGGTTGTTGTAATAGATAGGAAATTTTTTCCTCTATTCTTCCCAGACCAATACCAAAATGATGGCCTCTGGTCTGACTCTGAGGTATAAAGAGATCTCATCGCTCGACTTCAGACTCTATAGGAGTTATAGTGAAGCTAGGGAGTCCTTGAACCTTCTAAATGTTTCTTTGCACTCAGTGGTTCACTCAAAATGCTTGGCCTTCCTTAGGGCTTTAAAGAATGTGTCATATTTGTCACCAAAATTGGAGATGAATCAGCTAGGACCGCTATTCAGCTAGTTAGATTTTTTATGTGGGTAGATTTTATGTCTAAATTTTGCAAATATTTTTCAATATTACAAAATACACACAACAAATATAACAATAAATATGCAATATAATCCCAACAAAAATACATTTTATGAAAATAACTTATCTTTAAAACTCTTTTTTAAACTGTAAAATTTCTTTTAAAATAAATGCAAGTATACATATCGCTCAAGTAATAAAGGGTTCTAATGGAGTCTTATATATCAATCCCATAGAAAAGTTGGAAAAACCTTTAAGTAAATTCTTAAAATTATTTAATAATTTAAAAATACAAAAATAAAAATTAAGTGCGAAGTTTGAATATTAACTACTAAAGTGAATGTTATATAAAATACAATTGAAAGATAGAGTTAACTAACTAAAAACTAAACTTTCAAAAGTAAAATTACGAAAACAAAATAAATTTTTTGTTGACGAAAGATTCCAATTTAAGAAAGCATCATTCTTCTTTACAATGAGTATATGAATTGTGAATAAATTAAAATCATTTGAATATATATATATATATATATATATATAAACTGTTTTGTGTCAAATAGAAGCAATCATATTATGTACTCTCTTCTAGTTGCTATAAAGAACAATGACTAATCCAGAGTTTGGTCCCTAATTTCGTGGTTAAGCTGTGAGGATATTGGCTGCCACTCCAGAGCTCCCACTACTCCCTCCCTTGAGGGCTAACAATCTTGCATTAGTTTTTAATCAACTGGACCAAATTGGGGATTTTAATCTATCACCTTAAAATCTCCAATTCTGCATCTAACAAAGTATATTTCTCTATTCATTTGCACTCAATTTTATGGATGACATACTCTCCCATTAAATCAAATGTGATTCTCCCCATGTTGTAGAAATCATAGCCCCTTTCAGAACATATGTTTCTCAACATGTTTTAATATTTCAATTGGTCAGATCAAAAAAGTAAATGAAGATCAGAGTTCAAATATCACAAATTATTGACATTTAAAACCATAGAACATAAAATCAATTTTTCACAAAATCATATCTCAAAGTAGGGAGAAGGATAAAGAAGACTACTCAGAATTCATGAGAAGCATACAACAAAACAAGGATTTTATATATATAAACAAGTTTACAAAATAAAAGAAATAAAAGACACAACTTATCTCACAATCGTTCTTAAGAAAATCACTAGAAGTTCTCTCCAAGTTTTTCTCTCTTTATAAGCACACTTAATTCTCTCTTAGAAGTGTAATGAAGAAGAAATCTCTCACCTTCCATCTCCTCTTACAACCTTATAAGAAAATCTCATCTTCTTCTCTCCTTACCTTTCACGCCACCCCCACTTTCTTGTCATTTTCATCCCCCCCTTCAACTCATTGAAATCTTCCTCTTTTATTTTGGGCTGCCTCTTTTCAAAAGGAATTCAAAATTCCCTCTAAAAATCAACTCTTTTGAATTTAAAAGATGTGTCATTTGATCTAAGAGACATATCCCTTCATAAAAGAATCTTCTAAAATGTCTAGATGCATTGAATTACTCCAACATGTGTGTAGAACAAGTGTCCCTTTGAAAATTCGCGTAAAATTCATCTTGAACCGCCTTAATCCGCAAAAAAAGACGTCTTTAGAGCATCATGCGTCAAGCCTCTCTCAAAGGGAGCATCATTCGCTAGACTTCCGAAATTTATTGTTTTGGTTCCAAATTTAGTCTTTTTTGTCATTTTTGCTCCAAATACCTAAAAATGATATACATGCTGTCGACACAATTTTGGTTAAGAAGTTGTCAGTTGGAAGCTATCGGCTCCCGAAATCGAAATCTCGTCGCCCGCTTCGGAAATGTATTTAATTTACTTATATTATAGTTTAGAAAAATATTGAATCAAACTGACCTCATATTTTTCATAGTTTAAACGAATAAGCACTATACATCAAACTTTGTATCTATCCTGGAAGATAAACACAAGACTTGAGGGTGATGCTCGATCAAATAAACTAAGAAATATATGACATCTGTTTGGTCTGCGAAACCATTTTACTTGCCAATAAGTTTTCATATTTTATATGAAAAATTAAATTGGGTTTATATTAAACTAGGTTCGGACAAGCTTCCATAAAGGCAAGCCTCTATAGTTAATTGCATCTTAGATAACTGAATTCATTTAAGAAAACTCTTGATAAAATCAGAAAATATTATCTTCAAGGAGTTCAAAATGATATGACTTTTCAACGAAATCGAGCAAAGAGGCGTGAAAGGGGAATGACTCAAATTTGGAACATTTTGTTTTTGGAATCCAAAACAGGAAGAACTGGGGGATGTCATAGATCTGGAGGACAACCTCGGTAACTTCCCAAGCTACTATATGGTTTGGCTTCAGTTTAAAAGAGAAATATTTAAATATTTCATCCTTTCAATTTTATTAGTTAGAGCTTACATTCGTGTGGAACGATCACACAAATAGCCCGGAATATGTGAGGGTTTAGGCTGTGACGAACGACAACCACGAAATCCTAAGACGAGTTAGGGCTTATATTGTACAACAGTGCTGTACAAAAGACTAAAGATAGGGTGAGGATTTATGTTGCATAAGCAAACAACCTCGAAATCATATACTTATTTTTTAATTCTAAGGAAAGAATGATTTAGCTGATGTAGACAGGTTTTATTGTTGAAGATAGTTGTGTTGTCCACCATGCTAGCTCCAAGCTCTTTGTCATGACGAGTTTAAGTTTTCTAGTGTGTTAGATTATGTTGTCAAATCAGATGTCTCTATGGTTATATTTCTTTAAATATTATGGGGCATAAAGTTGATTAGAGCGACACCAGTTATGATCATACGGTTCCCTCATTCTGATACCACTATTTTCTATTGGATTCACTTAGTCCAAATGAAATTACTAAACTCAACTTATAAAGTTTCATACTTTCATTTAGACCATGAGAAGTCTCGTTAGCAATCGTAGATTACCTCCGAGGGATTCCCAATAGAAACGTCTTAATTTAGTTGCAATTGTTATTTTGTGATGTTTGTGATTAAATTTTGATTTGTTTTATATTTTTATTGTTTTGTGGGTTTGTGATTAAATTTTGAGTTGTTTTATATTTTGAATGTTGTGGCGGTGAATTTTACCTTGATTGATTTTAGTTTTGGTTTTGATTTTAAGGTTATCCTAGCAGTTTTGGTTTTCATGCAGGGTGACATCGTTATTTAACACGCAAACTCGAGACAAGAAGTACAGAAAAGTAAATGCAATGATTTAGAAGCGTATTTGTCCCCTTCTCGGCATTCCCACCAAAAGATGTTAGTGGATGATTTCCTAGAACAAAATATAACAAGTGCAATTTATCCTTCAAAACATCCAAGAGATTCCAAAGTACTCGGAGGATGATCCTAAACCGCTTTAGAAATCTCTTGAAACGCTCCAAGTCCACTTTGAAATTATCAAATTGTTTTATTAATCATCCCAAGATTGAATTAAAACTTAATTACCTCAAGAATAAAAAAATCAAAGTCACTTAACATTTCATTTTGATAGTTATGTGAGTGGATGCCCCAAAGGGAAAATTCATGGTTATCAAGGACTTTAATGCCTCAAATTAAAGTAGGGCTTAAAATGTTTGAAAATATTTATTAATTAATTATGTTCATCTTTTCTAATCCCGATTAAGACAATTTTGCATATCCAACCTAATTCATTATTAGACCTCTTTTTAACTTCAATTTTCAAAGTGATTTAAAACAATTTCAATGTTGATATAGAACTTTCATCAAAATCAGATTTAGCATTTGATCACCAACTAATAGACTTTAAATGAGTGAGTTATTATTTTCATAATTCAAGCCCAATACTTTAAGATCCTCTAATTGAATTGACCTCCAAATTATGATAATTAATAGAATTACATTTTTATTGTTATCAAGAGATATGTGGCAAGTTGGTTTCTAACTTTTAACTTATATTTCAATCATCCAAAAAAAGTTCATTATAATCAGTATTTTTACCCATTTTCCCATTGATTAATCTTACAATTTAATTTAAGTATTAAAATTACAAAATCACCATTTTGCCTATGGGGCTCCCCACTCCATAATTTATCAAATAAAACTTAAGTGACTCACAGAAACGAGTTCGAAGAAAAACCACAAGAAAACACTTGAGGAAATCTTGAAGGAAATAACAAGTGAACAATAAAAGCCAAAGTGGACTATAAGCATTCAGGTTTGGGTGGGCTAAGAATATATATATATATATATATATATATATATATATATATATATATATATATATATAT
>JXCR01138809.1:0-17004 GCA_002079205.1 Phalaenopsis hybrid cultivar | reverse complement strand
CTGTGGCTTCTCAGGCGATTTCGAGCTCCTTCTTCTCTTCAATGGCTGGTGAAATATCTACTGCTTTTGGTTTTTCTTTTAAGCACTCAATTTTTTGTTATGTCGCCTGCCTCTCGTTTTTTTGTCGATGCAGTTTTAGAGGGAGACAGTTGATACACATAAAATATATAGTGTTTTAAGACATTTTTATACATATTTTTGAGATATTGCGCTTTAATGGAAGGTATTTGTGTATTTTTTTTCTCGTATAAGTAAAAAAGTTGAAAAATGCTAGAAGGAGTTAAAATGGATCAGATTTGGAGCAAAAATGTGAAATTTGTGCAAAAGTGATGTTTAAGCGCCATTGAAACAGAAAAGGCTGCACCTAAGCGCAAGAGGCCCCGCGCTTATGCACCAGAGGCAGTTTTCTTCATTTAGCCAAATTTTGAAGAGAAATTTGAGACATTTATTGGCTAAAGAGGGTGGTTATGACCACTAGGAAGGAAAATATTATTAAAAGACTTGTGAAAGAAGGCATCCCTTGGAGAATACATCGAATTTGAACACATTCTAAAGAATTTCCAAGGCACCTCTTGGGAAATTTATAAAAGAAGGAAGTTGAGACATTTGAAGGGGTGCTTGAAAGTTTTGAAATAAGTTTGAAGAGGAGTCCTGAGGGGTTTTGAGAGATAATTTTGGAGAGATTTTCAAGCACCACACAAATTTACTTTATCCTTTTTGTTTTAAGTTTGTTTTGAGAGTGTTGTAAAAGAGAAGTGGTTCAAAGGAACTTCAAGAGTTTGGTGAAGGATTTGAGATAAGTTTTCATCTTTTGTTTTGAACTATTTTGGTTTTAATCGAGACTTCTTGTTGGTTTGACAATGATTTCTACTTTTAAACTAAAGTGTGGTTTTATTTTCTCCATGGATTTTGAGTTGTTTTATTTATCTTTCTCCTTAAAATGATAAGTAGTTAAAATGTTGGATGGAAGTTGTGGAGAGTATTAATTTTTAATTTTGGAAGAAGTTGTGATGATTTAATTTCATGTACTTCATTTACTTCTTAGTATGGCTTTGTTGTGAGAACATGTAAGAGCAGGGATGAAATTTTCTCAGTCAACAATTGAAAAGAATCACATGAGGTTGTATGAATGAGATTGTAATTCATATGATTTAGTGCAAAATAATAGGGAAATAATTTTTGAAGTGTGTAGAGTTAGAGGACTTTAAATTGATAAGTTAAAGCCCCCAACTTAGTTTATTATTTTAGGGTCTGATATGAGATGTTAGTCCCCATGTGGAGGGAATTGAGGGAACTCTAGAGTGAGAGCTGGTTTCTTCCCTGCCTAGCCGGTCTTCAGAACTATTCAAACCTTAAATTAGCCAATGTTCTTTATAGCATCTCTATTAAGAATAAATAATATATTTGCTCCTATTTGGCACAACACAATTAACATACTTCCACAACAGATTTTCCTATACTTATTACTGATTAATGATAAGGAGAAAGGTATTTGCATATCAAGTGATTTTTTTTATATAAACTCAAGTTATCTTTAGAAGTTTTACTGTTTTGTCAAAACATCAAAAATACCAAAAAGATTTAAATTTTAAAACTGTGGAAATATCTATAAATTAAGTAATTGTCTTTTTAGAATCGAAAGTTTGTTGTTCAATAGTGTATATTGCATAATTTCCCTATGGGTTCGATATTCAGGTCTTAATCAAAAAAACTTTTATTACTTGATAACGATACGCATACTTGCATAGTATCCCAACATATAAATTAAAGAGTTATATTCTTATTTTCTTCAGGATCATGTTTTTTTTTTTGTTGCAAAGTAAGGAAATATAGATGAAAATTATAATTAAAGTCATTGCTATACTGTTCCATATAAACACTCGGGATCAAGTTTTTGGCTCCGTTGCCAGTGAAATTAAATAAGAAGATTGATTTAAAAGTAAATTTATATTTTTAGAAAGTCCTATTTAAACATTAAAAAGTTATAATATTTTATTTTGTGTGTTTTATTTTATTTTATTTTATTTTATGTTAGTGTATGTGTAGTTCAGGTTCTGAAGGACTAGTACCCTACGATTCTGAATTAGAAAAAATTGGTAAAAAAATCAGAAAAACCAAAAATATAAAAATTTTTGAAAAATCTAAAAGAAATTATAAAAATGGCAAACTAAAACAATCAAAACGCTTAAATTCATGAAGAGTTTAGACCTTTACGAGATTATGCCAACCCTATGGTAGATGAACTTCACTGTAGTATTCAAAAACATACTTTTTGACCTCACTTTTAGTTGAGGTTAGTTTTTCCTCTTTAATAGCCTATGGTCTAGCCATAGGAATTTCCTATTGACTATTCTTAGAAAACTAGACATGGAACCCTCACCATTAGAAATTCTACGCTCTTCTCTACTCAACTTGGAGTTCCACATATTGGACCTAACCTCTGACACTTAGTAGGTGAGATCACTATGGGGGAAACTCAACATGAGTCACCCTTAGGACTGCTGGACCTTAGGGTTGACCCTGGGTGTTGGTCTAGGGCTAAGGCACTCACTTGTAATCACTTGCACTCACAATCACTCACTACCCTAAACCCAAAACTTCTAGGTTTTGGTCCCTTGATACTTTTTGGAGACTCCTGTAGGTGGTTCCCTAAACCCATTAGCCCTGGGCTAGGGTTTAGCTAAGACCACTACATAGAGGACCCAAAATGAGGTTTCCATTGGTCCATGGCTTATTGATGGTGGTTGACACTCCAACTATACCAGGATACCCAACTTACCATTTTGCCCCTAAATTCCCCCAAATTACCTAGATACCCTTGGGACCCCAAATTTGGCCAAAATCTCCAAATCTAGCCAAAATACCCAAATTGATTCAAAAATTATTTCAAACACCTTAAAAACACCCAAACTACCAAAAATCTCCAAATTGGCCAAATTACCAAAATACCCCTTTATGGCCCAAAATTCTAAAAATTCAAAAAATTACCATAAACTCTCAATAAATCCCAAATACTCACAATTTCAATTTTCTTAACTACCACATGTTTCAATTTGGCCAATTTGACCATCTTTAACCAAAACCCTCAAATTTGCCTTTAAGGGCCCAAATTTCCCCAAATTCAACTCAAATGTTCATCAATTTGATCTCAATAGACCCAAATTCAAATCTTAAACTCAAATTTACTTTTGATATGACTTAATTGGTCCATGAGTTGAGAACAATTTTGATTTCGGTCAAAACCCCAATTTTGACCATATGACCTAATCTCACCAAATTGAACCCATAGCCTAGTCAATTGGCCTCAATTAATGTTGAAAAATATTTATAACATTACTATACATTAATATAAACCATAAATTTTCCTTGGTGAAGTCTCAAATCCATTTGATTTCGGCCTAAATCAAAAATTCCCAAATTTAGCCTTAAATTGGCTAAGTCCCCTAATTTCACCCAATTGATTGCCTTAACCCCCAAATTGGCATCCAATTAATGTTGAAGACTCTTCACAGGGTCTTTATTGACCATTTACAATAATCAATTTGGACTTATCCCAAGGCTAACCCAACCTAGACCCATGTCTAACCCAACATGCCCAAATTGACCAAATTTCAAAAATCCCTCAAATTGACCTACCAATTGAGCTCGAAATCACTTCAACCCTGTACCAAAAATCTTCATAACAATCATCTTCACAATTTTGATCAATCAATTTGGTCAATTGATATGGCTAACCTAGCCCAAACCAATGATTGGTCATTTGCACTCACTTGGATCTTTTCACCAAAAAATGACCTAACCACCCTAAAGTCACCAAATTAACTCCATCATAGGCATTAGTTAGACTTAGTGACAAGTCCAAAAATCATGAAACCACCTAAATCAAGCCATGGACCAAAGGTCCCCCAAATCAAGGGATAGTAGTTCCAAAATTGCATGTGCTTAAGATATCCTTACTAAAATTAGGTATTATTGCACTAAATTGTTGTGACATATTCCCCTGGGTTCCCTAAGCTCCTAGCACCTCCCCATGGCTGGTCAGCCAGTCTAGTGGCCGGAAGAGGTCAAAACCGAGAGCCACCCCAATGAAGCTTCACCCAAATCAAACCTAGAGGCCAGCTCATCCAAATCAAACTATGGAGCTCCTCTGCCCTACACCTAAGCACCACATTACACCTCCTAATTGGCCATGACAGCCACCATCACCTCATTTTTATAAAAGGCCACCTCCATGGCCGTTAAACTAAGTGATGAAATTTCCTTAGTGAGACCTCTCCAAGCTTCACACAGAGCTTCCCTAAGATCTCTTCAGTGCATTCCAACCATTTTTCCTCACCAATTCCCATTGTCGGAGCTCAATTTTGAGCTTGGAACCTTGTCGGGAACCAGGACAGAACCCAATACACCTCCATAGTCCACCCAAATTAAAATTAACTCTACCCACACCTTCACAATAGTGAAAGAAGTTAAAGCCCCATAAAATCCCCCTTCCACAGAGCCTCGACCATAGCTCTAGACCAACACCCAAATCTAGTCGTGATCAAATTCATACCTTGGCCTTACACGAAGACCAGGGACTCCATCCATAGCCTCTTTGGATCATAACGTACATGCCAAGACCCTCTGATCGAAGCTTCACTTCACGGAGCAAAGGTATAAAACCTCACCTCATCCCGAGCCTATTTTGATTATCCATTTAATTATACTTAATTTAATTGCATGATTACCATATGGATGTGTTCTTCTCACTTAGACGAGTCCATAGGATCAAACCTGAAGTGATTTGGTTGAGTCTAGGGTAAGATCTTAGTATTTTAGTGTGGATGGTCACGTGATCATTCTATTGGGGACGATGATGGGGAGCCGTTTGATCAAGCGTGTATAAAATGGACGGAGGAGATCGAGTCGGACGACGCTTCGAGACATAAACAACGGACCGAGTTAGCAGCTATGTGGACGACGTCGTCCAACCAGAGCGCGCCACGCATGCCTTCGAAGCCGTCGTAGGTTGAGGTGGCACGTGTGGTTTAAATAGAAAAATAAGGCTTTTTTCGCATGCCTTCGGAGCTGCCTAGGATCTAGTCAACACACGCTGTTTAAATAGATAAATAGGGCTTTTTAAATTATTTAAATACCCCTAACTTAGAAAATCCATAACTTTGTGTAGAAAAATCACAAAAATAAAATAAGAATACTCTCTTGCTTAGTGAACAAAGGAGAATAATGTGGAATAAACTTCAAGTTCATTTGATAACTTAAGTTAATTTTTAAATTAGGAGAATATTTTTAATTAATTAAACACTGGTTGGGATCATTTAATTCTTCATGCATATTAATACATCACATTGGCTTGAAATTTTGGCATGTTGTAGCCTCTGTCAAGAGAAACATCCTCTGATTTTTCTAAAGTCAAAGATGGTTCCTATACAGAGATCCATATTTTTCAAGATCTTGCACATGATTTCCTTAAAATAATCATGAAAATTAGTATATTGATTAGAAAATTTTGATAAAATTTTAGAATATCCACTATGACTAGAGGAGCTTTTGGAAATAATTTCATGGGTCAAGTCATTTAAAATGCACTTAAATCTTACAAACACTAAATCACTAAAATAATTAATTTTGGAAAATATAAACATTTAAATAACTTGATTTTTGATCTCCACTGTGGCTTATGATCCAGAGAACTCATTATAAAAAGTTCAAAATATTTTGAGTTCATTTGATAACTTAAGTTGATTTTTAAAGATAAATATCACTTTTGACACTTAAATGAATTTTTAAAAAACAAAATATAACTCAAAAAATTATGAAATTTAGTGTCTTGAGTTCTCTGTGATCAAAGATATTTTATAAAAATAAAATAATATTTAGAATAAAAACTTGATTTTTAACCTATTTTAAATATTCAAAATAATTAAAAATTCATTAAAAAACACAAAAATAATAAAATTTATGGAAATGTTCTAAATTGCTTCCTAATCACTTAGGAACAATTAGAATATTTTTCCTAACTTTCTAAATAAAGATATTGAATTTCAAAACTTAAAAATAATTTTTAAAGGCTACAAATGAGTTTTTCACTAAAATAATTCCAATAAATCAAAGAAAAATAAATAAAAAAATGAAATTTGCTCCTCTAGGTTCTCTAACCTCAGAGAGATTTTTCAAAAATACAAAACTTAATTTTCATATTTAAAATATTTTATTTTTATTAAATAACCCAGAAATTAAAATAATTCTAATAAATCACAGAGAATTCCAAAAATCATAAAATTTGGTCCACAAGCTTATTTTGTCTATATTTACTACCAATAAAAATTTCAATAGATTAAAGCTCACCTTGGTCAATTTAGGGCTTTGAAAAATCCTATTTTTGCATGAAAATAATTATATAAATTAAATTAAATTTTGAAAGGAATTTTCTTTGAAAAATCCTGTTTTTGCATGAAAATAATTATATAAAATAAATTAAATTTTGAGAAATTACGTCCAGTAAAAATTTCAAATGATTATAATTTACCTTGGTCAAGTTAGGAATTTTCTTTAACAATCCTATTTTTGCATGAAAATAATTATATAAATTAAATTAAATTTTTAAAAATCACATTTTTTCCTTTGATGTCTTAATTGACCCATGAATAAGGTAAGATAAAAATTTCAAAGTCATTTGAATTGAATTTGACAAATTATGTAGTGTTAGAATTTTAGGGGCAAATTTGTAATTTTGGAAATTTAGCCTTAATTAACATTTAAGCTTATGTCAAGGAGGGAAATGGGTAACCTCTGATCTTAATCAATTTATTTGATGCTTGAAACACAAGGGGTTAATTGGTAGAAACCAATCTCACTTTCCTAATTAAAAAGATAAGTTAATAAATTTTTAAATTATTAAAATTTGGAAGTTTATTAAAATTAAATGATCCTGGACTTAGGGATATGACTTTTGAAGTCAATAATTAATCAATTTAATACCCTATTTTAATTTTCAAATAAAATTCAAGTCATGAATCATAATCTCCTAAAGCTTGATCTTTTCAAAGCTAATTAAGACACTTACCTAGGTCTTAAGGGCTTAGTAGCGACTTAGGCTAAACAAAGTATCATTTAAATGAGACACTCACTTAGGTCTTAATGGCTTAGTAGTGACTTAGGCTAAATCAAGTTTCATTTAAATAATGATTAGAAAAGTAAATATCATTGAAAATTAAAACATATTTCAAACACTACAAGCCCAATTAGGGCTAAAATTTTGCTAAGTGTTCCAACAACACTAACTTCCCTCTTTAAGGATCTTCACCCACACAATTCTTGAATTGAATCACAGGTTATAATTACCCTATTCTTTGGGATAATTGAGACATTAATGTTCACCGAGCATTAAGGGTATTTATAGGATGACTTATTAAGCAACATAATAATTTTAAAAGAACTCGGGATTTTCCACCAGGCAGCGAGAGAGTAGAACGGACTTGCTTCTTTCTCTAGATCTTTTGGATACCTCGGAGATCTATTAAACTTAATATATTTTGTTTGACAAAATCATCCTTAATCAAACTCCTAAGGAACCACCAAGATATGACATAGTGTTAGGAAAACTACCAAAATTTTACTTTCTTATTTCATATAAACTGCCTTAACATGCCTTTTGAGTTTCAGGTGGTGGAACGAGAAGACTCGCCAGGTACGCTTTTACAGTTTTCAGCGTTTTCTTTCTTGTACTTTCATACTGTGTTTTTCATATTGTGCTTTCATACCAGAAAATTTGCATGCTAATAAACTACGCCACCCTGCATGGAAAACTAAAACTATTAGGATAGCCACAAAAACCAAAACCAAAATCAAGCCTAAAATCAACCAAGACAAAATTTACCCCTACAATATTAAAAATATAAAACAACTCAAAATTTAATCACAAACATCACACAAAACTACAACTTTAACTAAATTAAGACATTTCTATTGGATGATTGTGAATTCTTCAGAGGAGGTAACCTACGATTGCTAACAAGGTTTCCCATGGTCTAAATGAAATTATGGAACTCATTAAGTTGAGTTTAATAAGTGGACTAAGTGAATCCAATAAAAAATAGTGGTGTCGGAACGAGGGAACCGTAGGATCCTAACTGGTGTTGCTCTAATCAACTTTAATATGCTCCCTATAAAATTTAAAGAACTTCAACCCTAGGGCCACCTGATTTAACATTATAACTTGACACACTAGAAAACTCAAACTTGTCGCAGCAGGGAGCTTGGGGCTAGCATGACCATCTTCAACAACAAAACCTGTATTCTCTAGCTAAACCAATCTTCCTTCCTTAGACATAAACAACAAAGCCATAGGACTTCGAGGTTGCTTGCTTATGCAACGTAAATCCTCACCTTATCTTTAGGCATTTGTATAGCCCCGCTATACAATATAAGCCCTAACTCGCCTTCCAGGCTATTTGTGAGATCTTTTCACACGAATGTAAGCCCTAACTAATAAAATTAGCAGGATGAAACACCTAAATATTTCTCCACAAAACTGAAGCCAAACATTAGGATAGCTTGGGAAGTCACTGAGGTTCGCCTCTGGATCCCTGACATCCCCTAGTTCTTCCTCCTTTGGATTCTACAATAAAATATTCCGAGTTTGAACCAATCCCCTTTCACACCTCTTCACTTGATTTCGTTGAAGAGTCCTACCCTTTGAAATTCCTTGAAGATAATATTTCTTGATTTTTATTGAGAGTTATTTCGTTGAAGAGTCCTACCCTTTGAAATTCCTTGAAGATAATATTTCTTGATTTTTATCGGGTCTCATTGAAAAGTCCTACCCTTTGAAACTCCTTGAAGATAATATTTCCTGATTTTTATCGAAACATTGAAAAGTCCTACCCTTTGAAACTCCTTGAAGATAATATTTCTCCTGATTTTTATCGAGGTTGGAGTCCTACCCTTTGAAATTCCTTGAAGATAATATTTCCTGATTTTTATCGAGAGTCTTCTAAGTATTTCTTAATTTTTATCGAGAGTCTTCTTAGGTGTTCCAAATTTGAACCAATCCCCTTTCACACCTCTACGTCCGATTTCGTTGAAGAGTCCTATATAAAATGTTCCAAATTTGAACCAATCCCCTTTCACACCTCTACGTTCGATTTTGTTGAAGAGTCCTACTCTTTGAAACTCCTTGAAGATAATATTTCCTGATTTTTATCGAGAGTCTTCTTAGGTGACTTTAGATTGAACCAATCCCCTTTCACACCTCTACGTCCGATCTCATTGAAAAGTCCTACCCTTTGAAATTTTTATTCTACAATAAAAATGTTCCAAATTTGAACTAGTCCCCTTTCACACATCTACGTCCGATTTCGTTGAAGAGTCCTACCCTTTGAAATTCTCTTTCACACCTCTACATCTGATCTCATTGAAAAGTCCTCCCCTTTGAAACTCCTTGAAGATAATATTCACACCTCTACGTCTGATTTCGTTAAAGAGTCCTACCCTTTGAAATTCCTTGAAGATAATCTTTCTGATTTTTATCGAGAGTCTTCTTAAGTGACTTTAAAATGTTCCAAATTTGAACCAATCCCCTTTCACACCTCTACGTCCGATTTCGTTAAAGAAGCTACCCTTTGAAATTCTTTGAAGATAATATTTCTTGATTTTTATCGAGAGTCTTCTTAGGTGACTACCCTTTGAAACTCCTTGAAGATAATATTTCCTGATTTTTATCGAGAGTCTTCTTAGGTGAATATAAAATGTTCCAAATTTGAACCAATCCCCTTTCACACCTCTACGTTCGATTTTGTTGAAGAGTCCTACTCTTTGAAACTCCTTGAAGATAATATTTCCTGATTTTTATCGAGAGTCTTCTTAGGTGACTTTAGATTGAACCAATCCCCTTTCACACCTCTACGTCCGATCTCATTGAAAAGTCCTACCCTTTGAAATTTTTATTCTACAATAAAAATGTTCCAAATTTGAACTAGTCCCCTTTCACACATCTACGTCCGATTTCGTTGAAGAGTCCTACCCTTTGAAATTCTCTTTCACACCTCTACATCTGATCTCATTGAAAAGTCCTCCCCTTTGAAACTCCTTGAAGATAATATCTTGATTTTTATCGAGAGTCTTCTTAGATGACTTTGGTCATTTAAGATGTAATTAACTATAAGAGCTTGCCCTTATATGAAGCATGTCCGAACGCAACTTAATATAAATCCTATTTAATCCTTTATATTAAATAAGGGAAACTTATCGGCAAATATAAAGGTTTCGCAGACCAGGCCGACGTCATACTTTCCTTATTTTATTTGATCAAGCCTCATCCTCAAGTCTTGTGTTTATCCTTCGTGATAGATATAAGATTTGAGGTACAATGCTCTTTCATTTTGAACTATAAAAAATATGGGGTCAGTTTGATTTCATACTTCAATGTTCTTCTAAAGTGGGCAACGGGATTTCAATTCCAGCGATCGACAGCTTCTTACGGACAACTCCACTCCAACCAAAAATAACGCCGACACTACTATAATAGCTAATTCATTTGAACTTAAACTTGTTATTATCCAAATGGTATCAAATAATCAGTTTGGGGGATCACCAACTGAAGATCCAAATTTACATCTTGCCAATTTTTTAGAATTGTACGCTACATTTAAATATGATGGTGTATCATATGATGTCATAAGACTTAGGTGATTTCATTTCTCACTGAGGGATAAAGCTAAGATTTGGTTGAATTTGTTAGCACCTGGATCTATCAAAACTTAGGGTGATTTAGCGCAAAAATTCCTTGCTAAATATTTTCCACCATAGAAAACTGCGAAGCTTAGAAATGATATTACATCTTTTAATCAGTTTGAAGGAGAAGTTATTTATGAAGCATGAAAAAAATTTAAAAAACTCTTAAAAAAGTGTACACACCATGCAATACCAGATTGGTTAATAATTCAAACTTTTTATAATGGATTAGCTAGATCTATTAGATCTATTATCGATGCTGCTGCTGGTGGTTCATTGATGTCAAAATCATTAAATGACGCTTATGCTTTAAGTAAATAAATGGCTATCAATAATTTTTAATGGCCTTCTGAGAGGGTAAATCTAAAGAAGGTAGCCAATATTCATGAATCTGATGCATTTACTATGTTAGCAAATCAAGTTGCTACAATTTCAAGAAAGTTAGACCAATTCAGAATAAATTTTTCTTAGCCAATCTCCATGATTGAAGAGAATTAATTAGGTAAAATGGTAGATTCTCAAACATCATTAGAGACTTTGAATGCCAATATTCAAATTATTATAACCCAGGTTGGAAGAACCATCCCAACTTTAATTAGAACAATACCACAAGTGGTATTAATCAGAAATTGTGGAACAATTTAGGAAATCCATTGGGAAACTGGAACAACCAAGGGAATAATAATTATAGATCTTCTTATGCTCCAAGTTTCAACAGTAATCCATAATTTAAGGAGCAGAAGTTGTCTATAGAAGAAATGGTTTTACAAATGGGAAATCAGTTACAAAGTCAAGGAGCTATAGTTAGAAATATTGAGAATCAACTTGAATAAATCACAAATTCATTAAGTAATAGATCCAAAGGAACACTTCCTAGTAATACTAAAACAAATCCAAAAGACCAGAGTAAAGAGAAAGTAAAAGCCGTTCAGCTTAGAAGCGAAAGAGAGTTGGAAGGTAGGATTCAAAAAGAAACTGAAGTAGAGAGAGAAGAAATTAAAGAATCAAAAGAGGACACTCCGAAAGATTCTGAAAGACCTATTTCTCTATTTAAAGTTAAATTAAAAAAAACCACCACCTCCATTTCCTCAGAGACTTCATCAACAGAAGTTGGATAAGCAATTTTTAAAATTTCTGGAAATTTTTAAGAAGCCTACAATTTATATTCTATTTGCTGAAGCCTTAGAACAAATGTCAAGCTATGTAAATTTTATGAAGGATATTCAAAAAATGAAAAGGATGTTTGAAGATAATGAGATTATTGAACTTATTGAGGAGTACAGTGCTATTATTTATAAAAAGCTTTTTGAAAAGCCTAAATATTTTGGTAGCTTTATAATTTCATGTTTGATAGGAGACATATTTTACGGAAAAGCTTTATGTGATTTAGGTGCAAGCATTAATATTATGTCATTATCAATATTCAAAAGATTGATATTATGAAAAATAACCCCAAATACTGTAACTCTGCAATTATAAGATCATTTGATAATGTACCCTAAAAAAGTTATAGAAGATGTTCTAGTGAAAGTGGATCAATTTATCTTTCTTGTTGATTTCATTGTGTTGGATATGGAGGAATATAAAGAGATACCTATAATTTTGGGGAGACCTTTCCTAGCCACAGGAAGAGCAATGAAAGATGTTCAAAAAGGGGAGTTAATAATTCACCTCAATGATCAAACTTTAACGTTTCAATATCAATGAAATATCCTGCAAAAGGTAAAGATGATGAATGTTATAGAATGGATGTTAAAAGATATATAAGTAAATGCCATTTTTAAAGTAGTTATGAAGAAAAATTTGAAGTAAAAGATTTGGAACATGAGCAAGAAGAGTAATTAGATCAATGTGAAGATCTTTTTAAGAAGATTGAAACTATGTTCAAGAAAGTATTGAAATTTTGGACACGATATAAAAGGATAAAACATTTTGTCCATCAATTGAAAAACCTCTTGAACTTGAGTAGAAGTTACTTCCTAATCATTTAAAGTATATCTTTTTAGGAGATTCCTCTACTTTACAAGTTATAATTTCCTCAAAATTAACACTGGAAGAAGAAGAAAGTTTGATGAAAATTTTGAAATATTTTAAGAAAGCCTTTGGATGGATAATAGCTGATATTAAAGGAATCAGTCTTTGAATTTGTATGCATTGAAATTATATGGAAGAGAACTGCAAACCCAGGGCTAATCCTCAAAGAAGATTAAATCCTGTTATGAAAGAAGTTGTAAAGAAAGATATTTTAAAGTGGTTAGATGCCAGAATTATCTACCCTATTTCAGATAGTGCATGGTTTAGTCCAATTCATTGTGTTCCTAAGAAAGGAGGAGTAACTGTGACTATGAATGAACATAATGAGCTAATACCTACTTGACAAGTAACAGGGTGGCAAATATGCATTGATTATAGAAAATTAAATCTTGCCACTAGGAAAGATCATTTTGCACTACCCTTTCTAGATCAAATACTAAATGGACTAGCTGGGCATAAATACTTTTATTTTTTGGATGGATATACCGGTTATCACCAAATACAAATAATGCCCGAGGATCACAAGAAAACAACTTTTACCAGTCCTTATGGTACATTTTCTGTTAGAAGAATGCCCTTTGATTTATGTAATGCCCCTGTTACATTTCAAAGATGTATGATGGCATTTAATTGAAAAATGAATTGAAGTATTTATGGATGATTTCAATGTTTGGAACTTGATTTGACTCATGTTTATAACATTTATCAAAAGTTTTTAAGCGCTGTGAAGAAAAAAATTTAGTCCTTAATTGAGAAAAATGTCAATTTATGGTAGTAGGAGGAATTGTATTAGGACAATTTAGTTCTTAATTAGGAAAAATGTCAATTTATGGTAGCAGGAGGAATTATATTAGGTCATCAAATATCAAGAAAAATGGTATGGAAGTAGATCCTGCTAAAATTCAAGTGATTGCTAATTTACCTTATCCAACAAATGTAAGGGAAATTTGGAGTTTTTTAGGATATGTTGGATTCTACCGGTGATATATTAAGAAATTTTCAAAACTTGCTAAGCCTTTATGCCATTTATTGGAGAAAGAAGCAATTTTTAAATTTGCTGAAGTGTGCCCAAAAGCTTTTCAGTTATTAAAAGAAAAATTAGTCACTGCACCAGTTGTAGTTTCACCAGATTTGGGAAAATCATTTGAGCAGATGTGTGATGCTAGTGATTATGCTATTTGAGCTATTTTAGGACAAATATATGATAAAATTTTCAAAGTAATTTACTATGCTAGTAAAACTCTTAATGAAACCCCTCTTCAGCAAATTTGTCAGTTCAAAAGTTTAGGATCAATATAATGATGCTCTATAGTTACAAAATTGATTCAGGAGCGATGTTTTAAGAGTCTAGGTTTAAAAGTGGAAGACCTGATAGTCCGCCGACAGTGGGAACTGTTTTGTTGTTTCTCTGTTGTTGCTGTAATTTCTGTTGTAAAGGAGTTCTAAGCAAATCTGCCAGAGGTTGAGGACGATCGAGTTATGGTTCGAGGGAAATTGGTTCCTTTTACTCCAGAGGTAATCAACTTGTTTTACCCGTTACCACCGGAGACTTTGTGTTTTTATGCAAATTATAGTCCTACAAAATCAGAATTGGACGAGATCATATCTTATTTGACTTTTGGAAGTGGACTTTATAAAATTACAAATGAGAGGAGAGTAAATTTTCTAACGTAAAAGTTGTGTGCACCATCAAAGGCATGGCACTATTTTATATCTGCTCGTATGCTTCCTACAAATCATCTCAGTGAAGTGACTAGAGAGAGAGCAACATTGAATTGTATTCAAGAGGGAATGCCCTTCAACATAGGGGCTTTGATCTATCATACTATCATCAGTTCAGCTGCTGCAGCTACTATTGCAGGTATGAGATTTGCTTCCTTGATATGTTCTTTATGCGAGCAAGCTGGAGTAAAGTATGATAGTTGGGAGGAAGTTTTGTTGCCTCTAAAGCCCATTACAAAAGTGAATGTGAAGACTTACTCAGATCATTCAATTTTTGGCTAAAGAGGAGGATTTTCAAGGACCTAAGGATTAGAGACGTCTACTGCATCTACCTCTGTTGCATCTTCATCAAGACCATCTGCTTCACGTGCTTCTACATCTCAAGGTGAGTCAATTGAGACTCAAGAGCAGGTATTACAGAAGATGATGACTCATATCCACTTTACCACTGTATAAAGTTCAAAATCTAGAACATTTTGCTGAGCATACAAATATGTATAATAGGAGAAAGAGTTACTATGAGGAGAAATTATACCCAGCTCTGGAGGGCCTGATTAGAGGTGACCATGGAGTATTATTTCCATAATATCCTCATTATCCTAACTATGAGCCTAAAGAACAATGATATAGTGGTGATTCTGAGAGTGAAGAGAAGTAGAGATGAGAGATGGTGTGTTGGACTTGATTTGGTTTGATGTATTGTTATGTTTGTGTTTGTTATGGACGTAGTGATGTAGTATTGTTGCAGATGCAGTTATGTGATGTTGTGGACTATATTTTATGTTGTGTTTTGAATTTATATGTTCTATTGTTGTTTTGATTATTGTGTTAGATAGTATTTTTTTTTTAAAATTTTAGGGTAGTAGCTATTTTTATTTTTAGTACTGTGGATTGGTTAGTTTAGAACTTAACTTAATTCCATGAATTTTTTTAAGTTAAAAATCTTGCTAGCTTAGATCATAATTTTAAAATTCTGAAATTACTATCCTGTATTTTTCTTTTATCATGTTAGTGTGTTTTTTGCTTTTATACCCACTGTTTAGAAGTCTATTGAATCTCTGCATATTAAACTAAAATAAAATGTTAGAAAATTTGTCAAAAATTAATTTTACTCCTATCTTTAGTTTTATACTTGTATAATTAGGATGTAAAAATTCCTGTTAGCATGTTGTTTCAATTTTTATTCCAGCCTATATAATTATTTGATGCTAAATTGTTTAATCTGTTAAAAAAAATTAAGTTTGGGGAGGGATGAAAGACATTTTCAAAACTTGAATTTTATTTGTTCTCAAATGAACTACAAATGAATTTCAGTTTTAAAAAAAAGGTGAGTATGTATATGAAGTTATATTAAGGAAGTAAAATTTGATTTTAGAAATGAGTAAAAAGAATTTCTAGTTTAAATTTTTTAGTAATGAAGAAAAACTTTAAAGTTAAAAATTTTTAGTATAGAAAATGATTAATATAAGTGACTATCTTTAGTAAGAAAATTTATAGAAAATGATTAATATAAGTGACTATCTTTAGTAAGAAAAATTGTATTTTTGAAAAATTGAGATAATTTAGACTTTTATTTTTAATACTTAAATTTCTTTTAATAAAATGATTTTCAAAACTATTATTATATTTATAAGTAAAAGTTTTATATCAGGACTTTACTTTAAGAAAGGAAAAGTGGAATTCAAATTCATGAAAGACCTATCAAAATATAGTAATCTTTGCCTGAAAAAAAAGAAGAAGAAAAGAAAAAAAAAAAAGAAAAAGAAAAAGAAAAAGAAAAGAAAAGTAAAAGAAAAAGAAAGGAAATGTAAGGGAGGAGAAGCTTGAGGATTAGTGCCTAATCAAAAATTGGTTCTACATTTTATCTTTTTAAAGTATAACTTGACAAAATTTTAAGCTTATAAATATAATACAGTAAGTAAAATTATTTTTAATAAAAATTTTTAAGTAGAGAAAATAGAAGAACTAAAATCTAAATTTAGAAAACTTACAATATTTCTGAAGTAGATAGAAACTCATAGTTTCATAGTTCTTAACATTAAAAATTTTCAAACTTTAAGTTGGTCTCATTTACTAATTATTTTATCTAAATTGGACTACTATATGTCTAAATCTAAATTTTAGTAACTTAGAAACTCATATACATATCATACATATTTGGTTTTTAAAGATTGAAGTGTCACTTGAGGACATGTAACATTTTAAGTTTGGGGGATTTGGATACACTTAAAATATATAGTATTTTTAGACATATTTTTATACCTATTTTTGAGATATTGCACTTTAATGGAAGGTATTTTTATGTTTTTCTTGCAGATATAAGTAAAAATGGAAAAATATCTTAAAGGAGTGAAAAAGGATCAAATTTAGAGCAAAAAGTTGAAAAATTGTAAAAAGAGTTTTTGGCGCCTAAGCACCAGATCCGACGCTTAAGAATAGGTTAAACATAGAAGGCCGCACCTAAGCACCGAGATCGCGCGGTTAAGCTCTAGTGGCAGTTACTAGCCGATTAAAATC
>JXCR01138808.1:83755-129464 GCA_002079205.1 Phalaenopsis hybrid cultivar | reverse complement strand
ACTCCAAGATGCTCCATTTATCAGCGATTTTGCATGTTGAAGCCGACAGTGATGCCCTGATGAGCGGAGCAGCACATGAGGAAACTGCTCTTAACGAAAAACTAGAGGACGATTGTGGGGGTTCCTCTCTCCTCTCTCGAACCAATTCTGCTCCTATTTTTCTCTCTTTGACTAGTCTTCGGGCATGGTTAGAGGGACTCAACGAACAACTAGAACACAGCTCGATTAATTATCTGTCAAATTTATTTAAATAAATTAAAATTTAAATTTAAACTTTTTTATTTTAATATCAAATTAATTAAAATAAATAAAAACTCAGCTCAATTATTAATTTTCATAAACTAACTTTTGTGTTATTCAATAAAAAATTTGTTAAATATTTAATATTTAGTTCAATATAATTAATTCATACCGTTTATAATATATTATTTGAATAATTTTTAATCGATTAGAACTTATTTAATTGTATAAACTTAGTAGGGATATTTAATAATTTAAAATGAGTTATTTTAAGACTATTTATTAATTATATATTTGATACACACTAATAAATTTTCTTCGTCCAACACGAATTTCGAGACATGACATTAATTCCGAGGTAATATTTTGAGCAATAAACGTTCAAATCTTGATAAAAATTCATTCAAAACTTCGACTTCAGCAAACGTATAGTCAAATTTACCGGCTTGATGAGACATAACTAATAATATAAAAACTAGTCTATTCCGAGTCAAATCAAGCCCAAATTAAATCATTAAACCACCCTTAAAAGATTTTCAGAGACATTTGGAAGGTCAAACAGATGTCGACTCTAGTAAGTTTATATTTAAATCGAGCGTTTCGACAAGGATAATCCAACAAGCCCAATATCACTCAATTTTGACATCATTAAGGCACTCGAATGTCCATTAAACACCGCATGATTGAGGAAAACTTTCTAGATCGTCCGATCAAAATCGTTGATATTCCTGCATTAATTGCACCCTGAACACTAAAAATAGACCCCTACCCCTCACATGAGTTAGAGTTGAAATCTAGAAAGGAAGTCTGAGGCATTGAAGAGAAGCTGCAGCTCTGTATCATCGCCGATCTTCTTCGACCACTGCCGACCGTCTTCGACCACCGCCGACCGCCGACGATAATTGCCGACCTCCGCCGACCACTGTCGACCATTGTCAACAACAACCGAGCGTTGTTGACATCCACTAATCGTCATTGACCACCACTAACCACCATCGATCACCACCAACCAAACGCCGTTAGTCGACGTTGTAATATGAAAAATATAGTTATAATTTCCTGTCTGCGGGACAAGATTTCTGTAATCATTAATCAATAGTGGATTTTCACAACTGGGTCAGGCCTCATGACTTTTCTTTTACGGATTTTTCACTTAAAAACTTCTGGAGTCATCACTGTTGGTTTCTCTTTCATCTGTGTAATGAACTTTTGTACAACGCTAAGACGATAGTCCATTACTCTATCGGGACGTACACATCAATACATATTTTATTACAATGTATTTATTAATCAGTACATCATTATCAATCATATTTTTAATATTAATCATTATATAAACATATAATATTTATTTATGAATTTTAAGATCACATTTGTAATATAATATCATATATTTTATCATATAAACTTTCTTAATCAATGATTAATAATAGTAAAACTTAAATATTTAATCTTAATAAAAATTTAAATTAAAGTTAATTCTAAATCTTAAAATTTAAATTATAACATTTTTTTATTCTAAATTCAGAGTTGTCAGCTTGTCTAATTATATATAGTCGTTTTATTCTTTTATTAAAAAAAATCTCACTTCATACATATATTCGATGACGAGATGAATAAAAAAGAATGATATACAACAACATATAGACAAACTATTTTAAAAAGAAACACTGAAGGCTTATGTATAGGTAATCCTCGTGTGATAGTTCTAAAGTATACATCTGAATAAGTTCGAATTGAAATACCGCGAAACATGATATTTATGAAAAAAATACCTGCATAAGTCACTCATAATCAAATAACCAAAAAGAACATTTTTATTATGGGGTCAAGAGCACTCCGAAAGGAACGTATCCCTTTAGGTTAATTACATCTTACGGGATACCAAAAAATACTCTTGATAGAATGAATTTATCTTATATTATCATAACCTAGTGCAAATAGGACACCAAAGAAAAGTTATTTCGTATGGAAATGCCCCGATGTTTTAAAAGCTCTCGTTAAACCACAGTACAAAGAGTGAGTCTCTCACATCTAAAATGGTTAGCAACTCATCAGTATGCAAACATACAAAATAAATCGTATCGACAAGGATATGCCTATACTTCAAAGCCCATCGGGCCATAAGAGCAGAGAGTCAATCATCTTATCTCAAATGGGCGGAAGCTCATAAGTAATTCAGCCGTCAAAACGATACCAACAAAGTCACAAAAGAACTTCATCAACAGAAAGATTAGCACGAGTTAAGTTTGCATGGTCCCCGTCACATGGTTGGGTGTGTTGTGTTCTTTGGAACCCATGCCCGCACCTTATTTTTAATACATACTCGATCCTAAGGAGACTATAAAATATGTGATAATTTTTTTATAAAAAAAAAACTCAGCCTGCAGAAAGGTTGGCATGGCTTATATCATGCAACGCATATGTCTCTTGACGGGCGGGATGAGCTTAGAAGCACCTGCAGAAAATGTTAATATCTAAATCATTACTTGCACTTCCCTTTTTGTGTGCGTGAGTGTTTAGGTATGATTGCTTGTAAGAAAACCACCTCTAATATACTATTGTGCATGTCCACACTTCGTAAACACACAAAGGTACAAGGGCCGGTTTGGGACAACTTATAAGTGCGAAGACGTTTTTGAAAACGTAGCGGTACCGTTTGGATTACTCGTTTTGCCTACTTATCTGAAACGCAGTTCCATTTTTACACTAAGCGCACGCCGCGGCCAACAGTCGACCCACAGGTCGTGTTTTAGTATAAGCTGTTTATCTTGAAATGCACGAGCTACCCCAAACACACCCTAACTAAAGTGATGTCTGGATGGGGTAACCAAACAAGTAAAGAACAATATCCATATATTGAAAAAGACTACAGAACACCCTAATCCTAACCTAAGCATCATCTAACGAAAGTGTTCTAACATAACCTATAAATGTGCATAAAGGTATGGAGGTAAAGGCTCCCGTATGACCTTGATAGCGTCGTCAATTTCAGCCCCATCTGAAAGATCTAAGTGATCTAACAAATGTCACCCAAGATAAATTTTAAAAAAGAGTTGGCCCTATATATGGTCAAGTTTGCTATTTGCATATTTTTAAAATTTGAATGGATATTATAAGTAGAAAGATAATTTTCTTATTATAAAATAAGGTCATTAATTGTAGCTCGTAGCATGCAAGGTGACACAAGTTAGATCCCTTGAATCCTTAGCATAACCATAATTGTGTCAATCAAGATACTTTAACTCGCACTGCTCTCCAGGTTTTACTTGTGAACAATGCTTGTTAAACTATCGTGACCGACATAAGGGTCACTAACCTATCGAGTCAGGCTTGCTACCAAAGCATGTGTATAAATACAAATGCAAGCATTCATCACATTAGGTTCAACACTATGATTACTCAACTAGAGTATGAGCGAACACGAAGGAAGATCATCAAGCAACATGCAAATGAAAGAACTCAAATGCATACATGTTGCACAGTTAACAGGTTTAGAGGCTCTAGGGCATGGCCCAAATTACGTGCACAACATGCAAAGCTTGTGGCAACCAAATGGTGTCACAAGAGGTGAAATTTGTGTTATCCTCTAGGGAAATTCACACACCACAAACTAGCATAGTTAGCCACCAATCACTAAAGGAATGCAAGTATCAAGCCTTAACTACATGTGATACACATGTGGGGGGAGATACCACAGGTGTCGATGCTTGAAAAGACACATGATATGGCACACATCGAAGGTGAAATATCATGCAAATGAGTTCATCAAAATGTAATTTTCATGCACAATGGTGTGAATGCAAACTAAGTCATGCAACATCATCCAAAAGATGTCAATGAACATGCAAAGCATACATTTTACAAGTGATGTTGTTCGTTTGGCTAATTGGGTAGACCGGGGTGGTCAACCAAGGACATCATAGCCAATGGGTCAATCGGGCTGGGGGAGGCTGATTGGAACCAAGTGATTGATCAACCAAGCTGTGGTGGTCGGTCTGACCCATGTGGTCTGTCGACCAGAATGAGGTAGCCAAACGGACCTAAGTGGTTGATCCTCTGGGCAGGGATATCAATCGAAACATGCATAATGCAAAGACAATCAACATGACAAGGCATACGAAGCAATGCAAATGTTAATGCCCGATAGCAAGAGTAACCGTCCTTACACTTTCCAATCAACACCTAGGTTTTAACACATAGATGGGGGATATAGCCGCCTCTAGCCTTGGTGAAGGATGTAGGGAATTTTGACCTCCAATTTCCCGAAGAAAAAAAATTCTGCGCAACTTTGAGGTTGAACTAGATACAAATATTTTTTTCATCCTGCAAATCCTAAGTGCTCCAACCCCTAGAGGGCCAAAATTATGAGAAATAAGGATTCTGACGTTTAGGGTTGGGACTAAGGCTTTTGCAAGGATATCACTCAAATTCATTAGGGATTTTTCCACTATGATTCTCTGTCCTTGTGGTTTTCTCTAGGAAACAACAACCTAGTCTGAATCATTGTCTAACAAAATCCTAAGGTTAGCTAAGGAAAGGAAAATGCAAGGGAAATTGTGTATCACCTACGTGATTTTTTATGAATTCCCCAGTCGCAAGGATGAAGGTCTCCTCAAGTGGGAGATTAGATCCTCTCCTCATTCTCCCGAGTGTGGGAGGAAGCTCTCCTTATGTAGGAGATATCAATTTCTTCCCTCTTCCAAAGTCAAGTAGAAGCTATCCTTTCAAAAGGAGACACCAATTTCCTTGCTCTTGATATCTTTTCCAAGCTCACTCACCCTCTCCCAAAGATTGGTGGTGGAATAGGAAGAAAAGAATGAAGAAATAGAATTTTTGTAGAAGAAAAATGGGCAGAAGAATAAAAGAAGAATGTGTTCTTCTTCACTTTATCTTCTCTCAAACACTCTCTCCTCTCTTCCAAGCTATCTCAAGCCTCCCTCTCTTTTTCAGGAAATAGGGGAAGAAAAAAAGAGAGCAAGAAGCACTCTCCGTGCATAACAGAAAGAAAACAAGAGAAAATAGAAAAAAAAAATGAAGAAGAAGAAGTTGTTCTTCCTCACTTTAGCTCTTCTTTCTCCAAAAAATCCTCTCCCCAGCTCCTTAAACTCTCCCTTGTTAGTTTGAAAATAGTGGATGATCCCTAAAATCAGCTGCATCCCTTCTATTTTGTTCAACTTGCCACACCATAAAGTTCTTCCCCATGGTCTGCTCACCTAACCATTCACCTGCTCGATAACAGGCAATAGAAGTATCCCCTTGCCAAAAAAATGACAAAGTGCTGATTTGATCTCCCTTCATTTGCCTTGATCCATGTCATAAATTTCATGGAGACCATGCAAAGTTTTCCTAATTTTTCCCCTCCATCTGATAAGAAATGGTATGAAACGATGAAATTTAATGGTGGAAAATAATTGGGGTGCTTAGTATGGGTCACATTGGTCTATGAGCACCAAGTGGTTTGAGCACCAAGTGGTTTGAGCACCAAGTATGGGTCACATTGAATAAAAATCACAGCCTCGAGCCAAATACGGCTCAGGCAGTCTAAAACCCTAAATTTCACCTCAGATGCTCGTTAAAGGGTTTTGACTGATCCAGAAGCTACAAAAGTTACATGTGACTAAAATACAACCATGCTAATCAAAATAAATATTTTGTAGGCTTTAATTTGGGGGATTTTGGTGTCGACGGAAGTCTCAGGCTCCCGCGTGGGTAAATAGGTCTGAAATCCGACATTTTCCAAATGCGCATGGGAGAGCTTGTTGACTCTCATTGGCCACGGGAGGCTCTGAACAGGCAAGGTATGAACTCTAAACACTAGTATAGAGATTAAACATGTCATGTGTTGGAATTAACATAACCCCATCTCAAATTCTCCCAGGTATGACTAAATTGAGACCAGCCCCAGTTCTATGCTCGAGGAGCATACAAGATGGTCCGGACGGATGTCTTAGGCTATAGGAAGCTGTAAACAGTCCTATAAAACCTAAACAGACATCTAAATATATGTTATCCAAAAGTGGTGCCAACAAAGATCAAGTCTCAAAACTTAATTTAACATCATTTATGTTTCTTGTATCAATTCATAAGATAGTATATATAAATTTGTAGGATAATCAAATTAACTTATAATTATGATCAAATTCAAAACCTCAATCAATTAACTAAACTACATTTTAATTAAAATTACTTAAGCTAATGCTAAATCCAATAAAAAAAAAAGTTGAAATCGGATTAAGCTAATGAAACCTTAAAAGCAAACTCAAAGTAAAATACTTAAATCCAATCGATCTTTAAACATTTAAATTAAAACCAGATCAATTCAACTCAATCCAATAAGCTAAAACCCAACCGATGTGATCCAAACCCTCAAACCAAATCAAACATGCTTAACTCATTTTAGTTTTGTAGGGTGTGTGCCACACTTCTCCTAATAGGGTGCTCATCTTAACAGGATTCTCTTCTATGTCTTCTAAAAATTTAACATTATTACACAAAAACATCTTGCTAGAGTTTGAGGGGCAAATTTTCGGAAATAATAGTCGTGTTAAACAACAACACAACTCCAACACATCCTGCCATATCCTTGACACTCTACAAATATTTTTTATGCAAATGTTCAATTATTTATATTTTTAATAGAGAATTATAAAAAATCAAATATTTATTATTAATAATTCATAAAATAAATAAATATGTGGATGATCTGTTGTACCTAGGGTTGTCAAAAAGACTCATTGTTCGCGAACAACTCGTGTTCTGCTCTTTAAGAAGCTCGTATTCGGCTCGTTCGTTAAGTTAACGAGCTGAACACGAACAATTATTTGTTCGTTCGTGTTCGACTCGTTTTGGCTCGAAGTACTATTAATCAATTATGTATATATCTTTGGTGAGTAGTCTTTTTCTAAAAAAATTAATTGACTACAAGGCTACAAAGATTTATAAGTAATTGAAAGTATTAATGAATAAAATAAAATAAAAGTTATTAAATTAGAATCAAATGATGTTTTAAATATTACTCCAATCTTTAACATCCGATGGCTACGTAATTATGGTTGTCAAAATGACTCTTTGTTCGTGAACGACTCGTGTTCGGCTCGCTAAGCAAATGAGTTAAACACGAACACACTTTTTGAGCTCGAAATATAAACAAGCCGAACACGAGCTGAGCCTTAGCTAGCTCGTGTTCGGCTCGTTTACACCCCTAGCTATACCCTAGTATACATATCTTTTGTCATTCTTATTATATGCTTCTTATTGCAACCCAATTCAACACTTAGTCCCATCACTTTATCAAAGGGAAGACCTACCAAGTAGTATAGTGGGTTCTTACATCACCTTTAATGACATAACATGAATCCATCGGAAAAATATAAAATTGTATGGCACAAACCTCAAATAACTTCAGTAATTTTAAAATAATCTAAGTTATTTTCTTAAGAAATTTAAATTCTATTGCCATTTCCTAAACTAACATAATCAACATAATTAAGGAAAACAAAATAGATTGAATCGTGCTTATATGACTGATTTCTAGACCTACATGCTAGCAATCGTGTCACGTAGATGCAATCTAATAACTAAAATTTTCTTGTGTTGAAAAACCACGTTTATTTCTTATTGATTGAATAAAATATCACTAAATGTACACTAAAAGTCGTCTTTTCTAGGCAGGTATCCAACAAGCCTTGTGGGCCTGAAGGGCCTCTCTACGCAGAAGCTGCTCAGCTGTAGCTGTTGACTGACTTGCCGAACTTATTTGACGAACTGCCTCGCCAATTTGGCTTACCCGTTCCACTTGAAGAACTCACTAATCAAACTCACCATCCCATCTCGTCGCATCAACGATCCTCATAACCATAACAACCCAAAAGTTGAGACTGACATCAAGGATCAACATATGCAGCATCGTCATTTATGAGTCTTGCGACACATACGTCGTGATTTTTTAACGAAACATAGTGGAAAGAATTGGTATGTTATGACTTGTATTATAATTTTTTTTTGAACATGTATAAAAGAGGAATGGTGAGAGACTGTAGAGAAGATCTGCTCTCCGTGCCTTTTTTGGGGGATCTCAAGCCGTGATTCACATGAGACCTCCCTTGCTTCTCCCATCTCATTAGATCATCTTCTCCGCTCCGACGTAGAATGATCGGAAAACGGAACAAATAATTCAATGTTGGAGAATCCATTCCTCCTCTTTATTCACCTTCATTATATAAGGCTCTCCCGATTTGTGTGAACCCAAACGGTAAAGGACCCGATGACCTAAAATGATTCCAACACTAAACATTCTTGTTAAATAAAAGCTACAAGTGATCACATTGATATTAATGACATTCAAATAATGAAACAAAATAAAAAATAATCAGGGGGGGCTACTAATAAATCAAAATAATCTCACTAATTACTTTCACCATGCAGGTGATTCACAGGCCAGTCGTCTCTTCTCCTCCACCATCTTAACTCCCTCTCTCCACCACCGTGTGAGTGGGCAAGAATCCTAACCCAACCGCCAGTGTTTCAAGATCGTAGGAGCCAAATTAAAGTGTGATGATATTATAAAAATTAATTAAGAGTGCGTTTGAGATGACAGTGTGGTGACTGTGCGGCGCAACAATATAATTTTTTTTTTGTTTGGCAAAACTATGTTTTGTTGTTGTTTTTAAAAAACTTCATCTTAAAGTTGTGTTTTGCCACCAGATCTGGCAAGAAAGCTAGAAAGTTACAATCTCATTTTAAAAAAAAAACAATTGTAATAATAATCGCAGCTTTATGAAAAATAGTTTATCTGCAGCAGCTTCACAACTGCTTATTCAAACAACTCTAGCTCCCTCAAATAGCCCCTAAGTTGCAAACTATACTGCTGCTAAAAGACGATAGTAAAAAAGAAAAATTGAACTTTTCCTTAATAAATTATGATTTCTAAGCACCAATTGATAGGAATTGAAAGTGTTATATTAGTCCTACAAATTAATTAATGACTTTCCACCCTCTTGATATACTTTCCACCTTCTCTTAGGGCCTTTTTAGGACAACTCTAACTATTTAAAAAAGCAGCACTCAAGTTGTTATAAGAGAAACTGCTGTTCAAAAAGTTACAGCGACTATTAATATTTTTTTTTTCTTTAAAAAAATAAACTGCAGCATTCAGTATTATAACAGCCGTATCACTTAGTCAGGTCAGGTTGCAAAACACAACTTACCATCACAATTTCTTTTAAAAACAGACAAACCATAATTTTATCAAACATATTCAAAACTACCCTCAGCTTCCACCAAAAAGCATGTTGATATTGCACGTGTGTAATTCTACCATCTCCATCAAACCTGAAGTCGGAAAAGGAATAGTCAGAAAAACTACAAAACTGATGAAAGAAACTGCAATCTTTAGTTTCATTTTAGCAGCTCAGTTTAACTTTGAATTTTCTTTGAATTTTAGTACCAGTCCATGATTGATTCTAAAACCAAACACAAAATTGAAATTGATGTCTTGAATTTTGATTGTAAGTCGGTTGAAAGTCTGAAATTCAAATTTGGTCATTTAGTTCATGAGTTAATTAACATGTGATGGTTTTATAATTCAATCGGATCTCTCATTTCAGGTATGAAGATGTGTATGATTGTCTTCAAACTATATAAATTTTTGTTATCTATTTTATTTACTTATTTATCTAATGTTAAACCATTTTTACTATGTAAAAATACGTGAAGGGTAGAACCTGTAGGTTGATCGAGATGAAATGATCCACTATGTAATTATGGTTAAAAAGTTTTATCTTTCTACTTTATTGGAGAAGATGAGATTATGAATTGATATGCACAAATTTAACTTCTCATGCACATCATTGAGATAAATGAGGTGAAAAATAAAGACATTGATTGAGTAATATCGATAAATTCAACCAAAGTTTAAGAACACTTTGCTATGTTGTCATTAGCAAAATTTGTAATTTGGCATGAAGCTCGAGACGGTGAAAACAGATCTCAGAGCATTTTTTGGAGTAAGAAACGCCCCTATTCAAATAAAAAAACATCGAAAACTCTAATTTCAACAAACTTACAGTCAAATTGATCGACTCGACAAAACGAACACAATGAAAATAATGTTGGTATAATATGAGTCAAATCAAGTTCATATCAAATTGTTAAGGCATTTTTGAAAGCTTCTATTGCGCAATTAGAAAATTAAATAGATTTTAAATATGTCGAGCTTCTTGAAAGCACAAATACAAATAACCCAAGATTACTTCATTCCCACATCGTTAAAGCATATAAATGTCCACAAAACGTAGTCTAATCAAGTGAATCTCTTCGGGCCGTCTAATAGAGTGGTTTAGGTTTCTTTCTTATTTGAAGGGACACCTCTCCCATACCCTATAAATAGAGCATCACTCACTTCTTGAAAGAGAACCTAGACTTTGAACAAGAGAAAGACTAGGGCTTCGAAGAGAAGGAACTGAGGTTCATTGTTCAACATCAAAAGTCCAACAAACGCCACCCGCTCCTGTAGCCATCGACCATCGCCAGCCTCCTTTGATCGTCGATCATCGACCGCTGTTGACCCCCATACTCGTTGCAATTAAGCCCCTTGCAAAATCACAACATGCGCTGCAAAATCCCTACATATGTTGCATAATAACAAAACACCCGACGAAACACCACATCTTCATGAACACTATGAAGCGACACAACTCGAAGACGATGTACTAAAATTCCAGTAACCGTTCTCAACTGCAATCCCTCCAAACTGTTGTGCAATAAATATCGTAAATCAAGGAACTATGTAGTTTTTTCTCGCTCCTGGGACAATAATTTGTATGTGTACTTACAAATTCATAGTGAACAGTTCTCTCTGAGCTAAGCCGCCCCGTGATCTTTTTCCTACCCGCCCCTTTAATTACCTGGATGTGTGTTGGATTTATATGCAACACTAAGACGCTAAATCACCTTACCCCCATGAATTTTCTAGCACGCATCACATTTCATCATATAGTTTGTGTTGATTCCTTCAATCATAAATCATTCTTTGTCTTAATAACCTATAAACCAAATGCTATTAAGCTTGTTTGATTTATTTCTTAAAAATACTTATTTGACATTTCAATTAATGTTTTAAAGTTCTAATCATACATCGAGTGCTTGATTCATAATTAATTAACAAATATTTTCTAGCAATTTAAGTTTTTCTTAGAAAAATAGTTTATTGTGGAAAAACTTTGAGATTCGAAGCCCTTCAATGTTAGCTAAGCAATGAGATCATAACATTGACGAGCTTTTCAGAACCCTTTGCCATTCTTAACTTTTTCTCAAAGGTGTTAAAACTGAAGTGGCCATCCAACTTCAATAATGGAATGTTCAAAATTTAATATTATAATATTAAATAATTATTTTAAATATTTTGAATAATGTTCTAAATTAAAGTTTTAAAATTAATATATATATATTATTTTTCATTTAAATTTACTATTTCTAGCCCTTGGATCCAAATCAAAATGTAAAATTTAGACAATAATTGAATCAATAGTTTCTTTTGAAATTGGATCGTTTCAATCTCGGTTCTGAGCTGTTCAATCCTGGTTCTAAGCAGAATCAGTTTTGAGCTTGAAACAAACTAGTTGAATGACTGATTTACGATTGAATCAGCCAAACTGACCGATATCTGGCCTGCTTTTTAAAACCAATAGCTCCAACTACAATCATTTCGTAATCCTCATCTGATTGTCATATCCTCGTTGTTATTACTTGATCGTAGTCATTTGACTGACATTGTTAAACCCTCGTCCCCGTTCTGCCTTGTTTGATCGTCGTAACCTGACTACTATCTCTTAGACTTCTTTAGCCTGATAGCAACACTAAGTATTTACCAACTAAATCCTATATTTTTATCAGCAGCCTTTAAATCCTCCTTCAATATTCTCCACCACTAAATAAAAAGAATTTTAAAATACCAATAAAAAAATTGTAATAATATCTCATATATAATTGAAGAGAAAAAAATAAGCTTTTATAATCTATTCTTAATCTTTAATCATAATTTTTTTTTTTTTAATTTAAAAAAGTTTGATTTTGGGTAAATTTATAAATTTTATAAATATTATGTGTTTTCTCATAAATTGATATACATTAATGTTATGTACCAATTTACTGTTCCACTTTTCGGATGGGACCGACTACAGAAGTCCTTCTTTTGTTGTTATTTGTTATTTTTCTATATGATATGATGTGAAAAAACAGACGTCCGTAAGTTAACATGTACCCTTGAAAGCTGATCGTCGACTCTTAAAAGAGCTCTACGGGTGGTGGGCAGTCCAGCTGTTTTTCGGCTTTACACCTAGTCGATGTGAGATTTTTTATCTGAGATATTCTACTCCACCCAATCACATGACGTTCTCGTCACGAATAGGCTCCACCGAGAGTGTCAGTGGATCATGGAGAGTCCACACACATGACAAATAATAATCTGCTATGATACCACTTGTCACCTCCCAAAAGAGCTCTTAACGGTGGTGGGCAGCCCAAGACTTAAATACAGCTTTTCGGTCATACACCTAGCCGTTTTGAGATTTTTTATCCATGATATATTGCAACCTTATTGATATTCGCTGCTCTCCATTATTTGATATATATCGATTCTATATATATATTATAAGGCCATTATATGTACATTCTTCACGGGAAAGATGGCCATGAAGAGCCAACGAGAAGAGCAGGAATAGGTGCCACCTTTCCAAGTTCTTTCAGGTACTGGTACGGCTCTAAGGTGTTTGAGGAAATGCCGGCCGGGGCCGGCACGAGGATGGATATCTCTGAACGCTATTCTGCTTCTTCAGTTTGCTCATATTATTACCCCTTCTTCAATAATTGATGCACTTGTGTACCACTTGCTCATTGAATAAAAGTATAATTTATATATGAAGGATTCCTCTCGGTGATATATATCCACGATTTAAAATATTTTGATATATGTTTTATATGACATTTTGTTCATATGAGTGTCGGATGAAGAAATGTTGATGGTTAAGTCATCATTTTTATAGGTATATGTATACCCAAAAATCTGACTGTCTATGATAGGGGAATTGAAATGCTCTTAGTCTCTTCTTTAAAGTAGGACTAAATATGTAATTTTTTATATTTTCTAACTCTCCTATCTTCTATAAATAGGAGGCTTTTATGATGTATGGGTGTATCTTTTTCGGTCCCTCATACTTGTAAAATCAAACTTTATGAAACAACAATGTCCACTAGCCCACTGAACACCTCATTTTCCTCATTGTCGTCCGGCTGACTCACCGTCTTGTCCTTCCTCTCCTCTCCTACCTGAAACCACGAAAGAAGCAAACCACTTATCTGGCCGACCATATGCGGGTCTACAACCTCGCCGGCCGGTCGCGCTTCCACCGGTCGATTCTCAAAGATTTCCGTCACTAAACAGATCTCTTCCCATGCGACCAAATCCTCACCGACCGCTGCAAGCTAAATATCTCTCTACAGGGCGATTTCGGTTGGCTGACAGCCATCTTGATACTGATGGCCTGCTTTTTTCTCTGCCACGCACCAGACTTCAACATCCGGTTTGCATTCAGTGAAATTCTCCGACCGTCCTCCCACTTGCAACTAACCACCAACTTTCACTAGGTCTTATTTTAACCATCGGCTACCTGCGTCCTGCTGGCCGCCCTCACTCCTACGCGAAACCGTGGAGGAAGCCTGAATCTTGTGCCATCAAATTTGCATCTTTATTTTATCCAATTGACCGTCTGACAGAAGCTAAAACAGAAAGATTTACATACTTACCACTCCATTTATATGTTTTTGTCACTTAATTTTTATGGGCATCTTGTGGTTGCAGGTCGACNTCTTATGCCTTTTACTTTTTTTGTTCTTTGTGGTTGCAGGTCGACCAGCCACTTACTTATCGGCCGACCACCTCTGCTACAGCCGATCGCCATCGACCAATCTCATCAGAATAAAATTAAAATAAAGCTAAAGACAGAAAGATTTATGTTCATACCACTCACTTGCTTCAAAACCACGAAATATATAAATCAATATACTATCAGAGATCCCAAATGAAACCTTTTTATCTACATACTTAAATGAATGCAGTGATTACTCTTTTACATTATAAATTTAAAACTATTTCTGTTTTATTTATGCAGAAATTTATGGTACGTCATTTGAAAGCAGCATAAGCCCACAGAGGATTCACTCCACAGTCTTTAAGCTTTAAGACTCGGGCGTGGTCAAGGTCAACAAATTCATGCATATAGTCTTAGCTGGGGAACTTTATTTCATTCTTTATTTATTATTTTATCGATCTTATAGCTGTCATTAATAATATGGAAGAGAGCATGCTCAACTCTTTTTCTTTACTCCTATTGGAAGGATTTATGAGGAAAATTCCTATTTTCTTTGAGACTTATTTGTAGGAAATCATTGTAAATTGAAGCTCCATCTGGTGCACCTATCTCTGCCAATCTCTTAATTCAAGAATGTAGAAAAGCTGACAACGACGTCAAGAACTCCCAATCGGTCATAAAAAATAGAATGAACCAACAATAGCACCATGAACGTCTAATCGGTTGAAGACATAATAAACACGCACAACGATGTCAAGAACATAAAATCGATTGAAGACAAAAAAAACACTGAAAAGGACGCCAAGATTGTCCAATCGGCAAATGGTTTTTGAGACGTTTCAACCCCCGACAATGGCAAGCTCTGCGAGGGTGCTTAAGAGATTGCCCTAAGCACAAATTATAAATTTAACACCCGGCATCGACAAGCTCCGTGAGGGGAGTTCAAGGATCGTCAGAGGGCTATGGAACGTCTTGGCACCTGGCAACGACTAGTTGCTTGTGGGTTGCATAACTGATTTTCCTGCGCCCAAATTATAAAGTTAACTCCCGGAAGTGACAAGCTCCACAAGAGGTGTCTAGCTATCGTCAGAGGCCTATGTGACAGATCGACACCTGACAAGGAGTCAAGGACAAGCTCTGCGAGGGGTGCGAAAATAATCCACCCAAATTATAAAACTAATACCAGGTAGCGACAAACTCCTTGAGGGGTGTACAACTCAAAGAATATCCTCCAGGGCGAGAATCTCTAAGACTTCTTTCCAGAGCAAGCAACTCTAAGACCCGTTTTTGGGGCAAGGTACTTGTAGAATCCCCACGAGGGCGAGCAACTCCAAGATTTTATCTGACGACCGACTTTCTATTCGACGACCGACTCACACTCCAACGGCTGACTTCTATTCCGACCGACGTCCAAGACCCAAGAATCTCTCCCCGATAAAAAAAAAAACTTCAAAATAGCATACCCACCAGACTTCAACAATTATCATCAAAGTATTTTGACACTAAAACCTGCAATCAACACACGATGCATGCCGCAGCTAAAACGACACATTAGCGTCAAAGAAAGACAACACAAATTAGCAACGGCTATGGCCGAGGCTAAGAAGTTAATTTGCGCCGAAGGTGGCCGACGCTAATTAATGTCAAACTATTTTTACCCTATTTCGCCATTAATCTAGCCTCGCCGACCATTGAGATGTAAATTTTTTGTGACAGATTTTGGCGACGCTAATTCCAAAACTAATAACAAAATTTACACAAATTTTAACGTAAAATTAATTCAAGATGCCAATTTTAACATCAATTTCTTTTTTCGACGCTGATTAGACAATTTATTGTAGTGCTGGTCAAAATGGTGCTTAGAGATCTTACAAAAGCATGCATGCATGCATGCATGCATGCATACGTGTACTTACTCGGGTATGAGAGAGAGATAGAAGAATAATAATATGATTAATCAAGGATGATGAAGGATGATGATGCAAAAAGCAACCAAATACATTTTAATTAATGATAAAATAACAAGAAATAATTCTCGAAAAATGCATAGATCAAACTGGGGATCATGCATGGCACGTCCATCTGGACCGGTTCATGTTACTCCACGTGCAAATCTCTCAGGATTCTAAACCGGCCGGCCGACCAGAGAAGGAAAAGCCCCTGCACTCTAATTTGTCTTCACTGAATACGTTATGCATTGTCGGCATTATTTATTTATTTATCTAACTATCATCCCTTCAAATCCTTATCTCCAATCCTTTTCATAAACAGCTTCTCTGATGTATTCGTGACAGACTGAATTTCCTTTTTGTTTAATATAATAATAAGAAAAGTAGTAATTATTATCATATTATTACAGTAGTCAGATCCAGTAGACTATTCGGATTATAAAAATATCTATTATATGGTAAGCATACTATGACATGATCCATTTAACAATACTAAAGTTTTAGGGACAATTTTACACAGACCACCACTTACTATTTACAAATCAATGACATTCTTTTGAGCGCATATTCTATCAGGACTCATAACGTTAAGAGTTATTTGGAATCCAAAGAAATCACGCCACGTGTCGGTGACAGAAAACAAAAAATCGGTCCAGTAAAATGGGAATATCCCCCCGTGTTATTCTATATTATTCAAATGTTATTATATGTTATTCAGTTGTTATTGTATTCTGAAAATATTCTCAGTGTTATAACAACAAAATAACACTTGAATAACACGAGAGGAATATTCCTCTGCGTTACCAGACATCTTTTTTTCTATCACCACCACATTGCGTGATTTTATTGGACTCCGAATGATTCTCTACGTTAGGAGTCCTGACAGAATAATTTTCCCACTCTTTTACCTTTAAATTCTCAATGGTTAGACCACATCACATAAAGGGGGCTAATTTGCAAATATGAATGGTTAGGCTGGTCTTTATTTAATAAATATCACAAAATTTTATTTATGCCCGAGTCGTCATGAGTCTTATATGAGTCCAAAAATGAAGATAATAAAATAAAAATTCCCTACGTAAATTAGGTGAAACGACTTGGATACTTTAGTCAACAAAAGCAAAAATAAATAAATAAAAGAAGAGGAACACATGTAACACATATTTAAGTTGATTTTGATTGTTGGATTTTATAAGTCTGAACTTTTTCCAGTTGGCATGAAGACAACCTACGATAATTTACTAACTTTGCAATGGGGAAAAAGTATAGCTAAATTATCAAAAAAGATTTGATAAAAATAATAAATATTAGATGGTACAAATGAATCTCATTGGAGCATGACGCGGATATCGTGTGCATGTTTTCGTGGTATCGAGGAAACTCGCCAAATGTGAGATCACAGAGGATAGAATAAGGATCCGTTTTTAACTATCACAGCTCTAAGATGATAATAACTTTTGGCATGCATCAGATGATTAAGAGAAAAGCGCAGGAGGTGACGACTCAATGTTTGTATGGAAAACTTTTAGAAGGAGAAAAAGTTACAGGGCATAGCCTAATTGAAATAATTCACTATGAATAGTGATTACACATGCCCACCATTCTCTTTAATTAGGAAGGACACAGTTATGAAGTTGATCATTGTAAATGTGCAATGATAGTTCATTAATAATAGTAGTTTAGATGTAACGAATATAGTTTTCAGTGATAGCAAATTGCAAGGGCCGAGGTTAATCCTTATGGAGGCCTTAGGTTTAACTAGGGTTGAAACATAGGGTGAATTGAATGATTTCATAAATATTAAAATTATTTTAATATTATTTTAAAAATATATAATAATGATGCAAATAGTATTCTTTTTAATGATTCACTAAATAATATCATAATTTAAGGTATTTCAATTTGAATATTTTGAATAATATTTTAAATCAAAATTTTTAGATATGATATTTTCTCAAAATTTTAATTTAAATATCTTTTTTTTCTAGTTATCTGATAAAAAAGATAAACTAAGTTCACTGCAAAAAAATTATGTTTTTCCCGACGACCACAATCCAACATTTATGATAAGAAAAATTGTCAATTTTAATGTTACCACTTTTAATTCTTGAGATTCTTTGTATTTTCGTTAACATCTATCACGTTGTTGAAGATATCTTTAAAGAAATTTTTTTCTATATACATGACATCCAAATTATGTCTGATCATGTTATCCTTCCAATTAAGCATATCTAAAAAAATTGACTTTTTTTTCTAATTATGAGTGACACCAAATCCTGATGGATGATGTGAAGAAAGATCAGGATAAAAGTAGTATCTCGAATGTCATAACTATCTGCATTATATTTTTTATAAATATTCTAGAATGTGGAGAGAAATTTTCAAAATTTTTTCTTCTGAATACATTCCTGTTCCACTTGAAGGGATGTTCAGCATCTAGAAACATACGATGACAGTCAAACCATAAATTCTTTCTGTCATGTTGAAACGTAAATATTTTAGACGGATTCATACAATATGGGCAAGCTAACTTTTCTATGGTGCTCCACTCAGATAATATTTCATATGTAGGAAAATCATTTAATATCCACATTAATGATATTTTCATTAGGAAGTTGTGTTTTCAAAGAATTTGCAGCTCATCCATCAATAACTACAAATATTTAGCGATCCTCCATTTATAGCTACTATAATCAGGTATAATCAATGTCAGGAAGAAGAAAGAGGATGTCATGCACATCTCAAGTGACAAATAGTATAATGTAGCAATCACCGACCAATAAAAGTAGGGTGATGCAATCTGACCGTATAGTGTGAAGCAGTCAAAGCATAAACATAACCGGATGTTATGCGCCTCCACAACAAACTCAAGATCTGATCAATCAAAAGATTTCCATGCCTTCCCATTTGTTGGATGACTTATTCAGTTGTTTTCTCCTAATCTGCTTTAATGTCACATCATAGTTGGAGCAGTACACATATAACTGTATAGCCTCTGTAGATGTAGAACAAGTGGTAGATAAAAGAGTTGTTTGAACGGAACTTTCTTATGCCTTTTACTTTTTTTGTTCTGATGTTTGAATCTAGGAGAATTACAAAATCTGCATGAAGTCTCCATCGCACTACTCTTGTGATATAGTATACATCCATTTACAAAACAATCAATATTATCTGCCTTAGGCCTAACTTGGAGAGCAACTTTCTCATTTTGTATAAATCTTAAGGGACTAAATATTCAGGTGAATTAGTATCTTTTAGCAGGCCTGCAAACTTATTGAAGCACTCTCGGGGTATGTTGTATTTTATTTTGATTTTCAATGTTCTGAGAGCTACAAATAAATCATAATGAGAAGCGCAACCATCCTACAACGATCTTTGAACAACATTCAATAAATCATAAAATGTCTGAGTCTTAGGATTTGGTGCGTCTTCTTGATGCACTTGGTTCACATAATAATGTGTTATTCTATCAAAGACCATTTCTTTAAATCAACTTAAGTCAAATCAAAGTGGAGGATCATAACTCGTCAAAGGAGCAGAGCTGAATGTTGTAGGATCAACCTCCCCATGTGGAGTCCAAATCCAGAAATCTTATTGAAATTCCCACATGGTATAGATCATATTTCACTTTTTCAGGCATTAGGTGTGCTCGATTTCTGTGTTTCGAACATAACACCAAAACCTACCCTCATATAAGTAAACCAACAGTTGAGAAGCAGTTGTCACAAATTCCTCGATGCCGTTCAAGAACTCCGAGAAGATTCCTTTTCTATCCAGATAAAGTATATTGTACATCCACGATCTTTATGTACGAATGTTCATGTGTATCTTCAAACATGATAATAATAAACACATTATAAAATGCATTCAGCTGAATACATTGTATTTAATTATTTTAGTAGATCTACTGGCCGATTGGTAACAAAAGATGACGAAACCTGAATATATTCAACGCATTTTAAAAGGAATGAACATTTTAGATAAACTTGAAGTCAAAAAAATTAACTGCATGCTAAGGCTGCTAGGATTTTCAAAGATAGATTATTAACAAACATTTATCCATAATTTTCTCTACTCTTAACTGTCACTATAGCTAAAATAACTTTCTCATGAGTATAATTTTTTCACATTTTATCTACAAGTTAAAGTCACTTATCCACCTAAGTATTCTCGTATCAACAAATCTTACTATATCAGTTTCACATGATAGTTTAAGAGTTGTTGGGACAAGGATGCTTAGGTTTATGATTTGGCTCTTCACTCAGACATAAAATATGCAGAAATATATTTGTGCGAAAGCTAGTGGATTGAGAATCAATGTTCGACCAATAATGATTTTCGACGAAACTAAATTTAGTAAAATATCAAACGATACGACTTGTATTAGATCTAATTTTTCAGATCTAATATTGTATGTCACAATAGCTACATCAAACCTCGCATTAGTTTATTTCTTCTACATTTAATTTTCCAAATGGAAAACCAATCATACCATTAAGCATACTTGTCGACGTAAACCCCAAACGCAATTGACTGCACACCTGAAATTATGTTTTTAGAATGAGATATGTTATAAGATGTAAGAGTTTTCATGGCATCCTCAAGTGTGAAGTTTAATTTCCACAGTCAGAATGAAAATTCACATTAAAATCTAAGTTGTTAGTTCCAAAATGGAAATTCACTTTGAAATTTAATCTGCATTGTCAAAATGGGATTTGCGACAATGGAATTGAGATTTTGATGTGAATTTTCATTTTGAAACTGATCAATTAGATTTCTAAGTGAATTTCTATTATGACTATGAAAGTTAGACTCTACACTGGGGGACACAGTGAAAACTCTTACTTCTTATAAAATATTCCCTTCTAAGAACATATTTATAGGTGTTTAGTCAATCACGTAAGGGGCTGAGGTGGCAGACATGTTTAATTCTATCATTGTTTCACCGTTAGAAACAAAGAATGATTTCTTATTTCGATCTGATCTTGATATAAGCCAACGTTCAAATCAATTTTTTGAGCAATTAATAGTCTTCGAACTAAATTCGTTAAATTCACAGTCATATGTTGTTAACGATTCGATTTCGAGTCGAGTTGGGGTTGGCTCAAAATTCGCTCGAAAAAAATTTGATAAAAAATTTTGGATCACATTCGTTTATGTTGATCTGATCTCTCTCCAAGTCAAAATTTCAATTAATCTTCTAGTGATTAATAACGATGTTCAACCTAATTCATAGCCCTAGATGTAATCTAATTGAAATAAAAAAAATATTTTGCAAACAACCTAGTTGCTAAACCCTAAACCCTAAATACATTCTTCCAAGCAAATGAAAATAAAAAAATGAAAATGAGGATAATAAGTTACCTTCCTTGGTAGTTTCAGATATCAGCGGAGTAGAAGGAATAGAAAATTGGAAGTTTCTGATCACTACAAGATGTGATCCTGTCACTGCATTCCCAACTAGCTTCTTTTTTAACTATATCGTGGGGGTTTCGGGGATGAAGGCGATGGTTTTGGATGAAGCAAAGAGGGACACGTGAGAGGGACGTGCGAGGGTTTCAGGGAGAGCAGAGGGAGAGGATGAGGATCGAGAGTAGGGATGAGGGCTAGGCCAAATGGGAGGAGATTTTGTGCAGGACATAAAATTAGTTATGATGGCCTATTAACGAGTTTTATTGCGTCGGCTATTGAAACTATTACTAACTCTTTTTTCCTGTAGCTTAAAAATAAAATGTGTTGGTTAAAAGCTCACCAGATGACGAGTTCGAAGATAACTGACGAACTGATAATCGACGGTACTAAAAAACAATCGAAAAATAAAATACAGTTGATAAACGACGGTATATGTTGTAGTCATGTCCTCACAAATAACCAAGCTAAAAAACAGTCCCAAAACCGTCGATATTGGAACAACTTTTCTGACGTGTAAAATGTTGTCGGTTTGTAGTAGTTAAAATTCATCAGTTCTTTAAAAGATCACACTAGTTCACCCGGTTGTTAATTAAACCTCTTTCGAATCAATTCAATCCCGATTATGCGTAAAAAAGTAAATTTGAGTTTAGGCCGAACAAATTAAATGACCTCTTCACGGTTGAATCGATCAAACCTCCTATTTGTTCCAATCTCTTGAACCATGCTAAGAACGTCAATTAATGTTGCGATGTGGTCGGCTGAGGCTTCCTCTCCAATTTCATGACCCACATTGAACCACACCATTAACCCCTACCCGCCAAACATCTGTAATTATTCCCTCACAGTCCCAAAAAGAAGTAAAGCCTACTCACCCGAATCAATCAATCAATAAAATTCATTTAATATTTAATATTTTATTTTAAAAAAAATATCAAGCGCTGTAATATAAATTTAATAACAATAAAGTTTACTCTCTAAACATTAATAATAATTTATAAAATTTTTGCTCGCTGCAGCCACAACTTATTCAATAATCTGCTGATAAGCTGATTAAAAATAATCTACTGATAAGCTAGGTGCAATGACTATTACAAATTTTTATTTTTAAAAAAAAAGTCAAATCACTGCTGAAAAATTCTCAGATATGTGCGGTGTGAAAACACTGTTTTTAACGTTTTGAAAACGCATAAGCTGTCAAAATATAGTTTACCCCCAACAGGCATGTGCATTTTCAAAACGCCACCGCATCAACTAAGCTGCCCCAAATAAATTAGAGGTAGTGACAGTCACAGACGTTCATACTTCATACTATATTAATAAAAAACATTTAATTTGAATATTCGAATAAAAATTCAGTTTTAAATTATTATGAGCTCATCACCAAAAATTCTGGTCGGCACGACAAGGAAAACATCAATAATTGAGCTCCACGTGTACTGCATTTCTCACAATATATATCGGTTATCCATCCTTTAAAGTAGGAGCATTTATCTGATTTTTCATAGAAAAAATGTTAATAATATTAAATAAATTATATAATAATAATAATAATAATACAATTGCACACGTGGAGTACCTTTTTTTTGCATAAATTAATTTAAAGGTAATAACAAAGTCAAGGGTACGTGGACCGGATCCCATGCAACGCTTGATATGATTGAACGTGTCGACTTTCTAATGCACTGCTGCTGTCATTATTTTTAGCTTACTCGACATTTTTCTTCTTATTTTATGTGTGTGGATGTACTGAGGTTTTATTAACATACTTTGAGATGATATGAATGTATTATTTCAATTAATTTTGTTTTAAATTAGCATATTTATACTCAAAACAGACATTTTGATTAGTTGAACTCGTATTTACGGGCGTCAATTCTGGTCAATGGTTCGGTTTTAGCTCTGACCCAAAAGTGGCCTGGATAGGTCTGACCCGAACCTGACTCATTTTTGACATGCCAACCCGAACACAACCCATATAATCCATATCAGGTGATGTTCTTATTAGTTATTATGAGTGTCGTGATGAGCTTTTATTTTTCTTACTTTTATACGATGCAATTAAAGAGCATGTGTGTTCATAAATATTAAGGAAGATTTGCTTAATTATGACTCAATTTCTATCTACTTCCTTGCATAAACGTTATTTTATCTATGCATGAAATGATGTGTTTCGCTTTTTGAAGATTAAAATGGTTGTATTTTTAATGTGATGTGTCAGACATCATGATAAGAGCCCGTGTCATGTGCCTAAATATTTGAGAACCCAGTGCTACTGGGGATCAAACCCATGACCTGAGAGGACTTACAGTNTATCTTGTTTCCGCTTATCGATTTCAAAATTAATTTTGGAAATCGAATATGGTATTTAGAATATTTTTACACTAGCAACTTAAGTTTTTCTTAGAAAAATAATTTATTGTGGAAAAACTTTCAGATTCGAAGCCCTTCATTGTTAGCTAAGCAATGAGATCATAACATTGACAAGCTTTTCAGAACCCTTTGCCATTCTTAACTTTTTCTCAAAGGTGTTAAAACTGAAGTGGCCATCCAACTTCAATAATGAAATGTTCAAAATTTAATATTATTATATTAAATAATATTTTTTAAATATTTTGAATAATATCATAAATTAAAGTTTTAAAATTAATATATATATTTTATTTTTCATTTAAATTTACTATTTCTAGCCCTTGGATCCAAATCGAAATGTAAAATTTAGATAATAATTGAATCAATAGTTTCTTGTGAAATTGGATCGTTTCAATCTCGGTTCTGAGATGTTCAATCCTGGTTCTAAGCAGAAACAGTTTTGAGCATGAAACAAACTAGTTGAATGATCGATTCACAATTGAATTGGCCGAACAAACTGATATCTAACCCGCTTTTTAAAACCAATAGCTCCAACTACAATCATTTCGTAATCCTCATCTGATTGTCATATCCTAGTCATTATTACTTGAACGTAGTCATTTGACTGACATTGTTAAACCCTCGCCCCCGTATTGCCTTGTTTGATCGTCGTAATTAGACTTCTTTAGCCTGATAGCAACACTAAGTATTTACCAACTAAGTCCTATATTTTTATCAGCAGCCTTTCAATCCTCCTTCAATATTCTCCACCACTAAATAAAAAGAATTTTAAAATACCAATAAAAAAATTGTAATAATATCTCATATATTATTGAAGAGAAAAAAAATAAGCTTTTATAATCTATTCTTAATCTTTAATCATAATTTTTTTATTTTTGTAATTTAAAAAGTTTGATTTTGGGAAAATTTATAAATTTCATAAATATTATGTGAGTTTTCTTATATACTGATATACATTAATGTTATGTACCAATTTACTGTTCCACTTTTCGGATGGGACCGACAACAGAAGTCCTTCTTCTGTTGTTATTTGTTATTTTTCTATATGATATGATGTGAAAAAACAGACGTACGTAAGTCAATATGTACCCTTAAAAGTTGTTTGTCCCCTCTTAAAAGAGCTCTTAGAGGTGGTGAGCAGTCCAAGACTTAAATACTGATTTTCAGATCTACATCTAGCCAATGTGAGATTTTTTGTCTGCGACATTCTCCTCCACCCAATCACGTGACGCCCTCGTCACGAATCGGCTCCACCGAGAGTCCCAGTGGACCATGGAGAGCGCGCACCTGGCAGACAATAATCTGCTATTATACCACTTGTCAACTCCCGAAAGAGCTCTTAGCGGTGGTGGGCAGTCCAAGACTTAAATACTATTTTTCGGCCCTACATCTAGCCGATGTGAGACCTTTTATCCGTGACATATTGCAACCTTATTGATGTTCGCTGCTCTCCATTATTTGATATATATCGATTATATAGATATATATATTATAAGGCCATTATATGTATATTCTTCACGGGAAAGATGGCCATGAAGAGCCAATGAGAAAAGCAGGAATAGGTGCCAAGTTCTTTCAGGTACTGGTACGGCTCTAAGGGGTTTGAGGAAATGCCGGCCGGGGCCGGCACGAGGATGGATATCTCTGAACGCCATTCTGCTTCTTCAGTTTGCTCATATTATTACCCCTTCTTCAATAATTGATGCACTTGTGAACCACTTGCTCATTGAATAAAAGTATGATTTATATATGAAGGATTCCTCTCGGTGATATATATCCACGATTTAAAATATTTTGATATATGTTTTATATGGCATTTTGTTCATATGAGTGTCAGATAAAGAAATGTTGATGGTTAAGTCATCATTCTTATAGGTATATGTATACCCAAAAATATGACCGTCTAGGATAGGGGAATAGAAATGCTCTTAGTCTCTTCTTTAAAGTAGGACTAAATATGTAATTTTTTATATTTTCTACCCCTCCTATCTTCTATAAATAGGAGGCTTTTATGATGTATGGGTTTATCTTTTTGGGTCCCTCATACTAGTAAAATCAAACTTTTTGAAACAACTAGGGTCCACTAGCCCAGTGAACACCTCATTTTCCTCCTTGTCCGGCTGACTCACCGTCCAGCGACTCACCGTCTGGTCCTTCCTCTCCTCTCCTACCTGAAACCGCGAAAGAAGCAAACCACTTATTTGGCCGACCATACGCCGGTCTACAACCTCGCCGGCCGGTCGCCTTCCCACCGGTCGATTCTCAAAGATTTCCGTCACTAAACAGATCTCTACCCACGCGACCAAATCCTCACCGACCGCTGCAAGCTAAATATCTCTCCATAGGGCGATTTCAGTCGGCTGATGACATCCGGTCTGCATTCAGTGAAATTCTCCGACCGTTCTCCTACTTGCAACTAACCACCAACTTTCGGTAGGTCTTATTTTAACTATCGGCTACCTGCGTCCTGCTGGCCGCCCTCACTCCTACGCGAAACCGTGGAGGAAGCCTGAATCTTGTGCCATCAAATTTGCGTCTTTATTTTATCCATACTGACTGTCTGATAGAAGCTAAAACAGAAAGGATTTACATACTTACCATTCCATTTATATGTTTTTATATGTTTACATACATACCAATTAACTCTTACATTTATATATCTACACGTCACTTAATTTTTATGGGCATATTGTGGTTACCGGTCAACCAGCCACTTACTTATCGGCCGACCACCTCTGCTACAGCCGATCGCCATCGGCCAATCTCATCAGAGAAAAAATTAAAATAAAGTTAAAGACAGAAAGATTTCTGTTCATACCACTCACTTGCTTCAAAACCACGAAATATATAAATCAATATACTATAAGAGATCCCAAATGAAACCTTTTTGTCTACATTCTTAAATGAATGCAGTGATTACTCTTTTACAATATAAATTTAAAACTATTTTTGTTTTATTTATGCAGAAATTTATGGTATGTCATTTGAAAGCAGCCATAAGCCCACAAAGGATTCACTCTACAGTCTTTAAGCTTAAGACTTGGTCAACAAATTCATGCATATAGTCTTAGCTGGGGAACTTTATTTCATTCTTTATTTATTATTTTATCGATCTTATAGCTGTCATTACTAATATGGAAGAGAACATGCTCAACTCTTTTTCTTTACTTCTATTGGAAGGATTTATGCTGAATCCTCCTATTTTCTTTGAGGCTTATTTGTAGGGAATCATTGTAAATTGAAGCTGCATCTGGTGCACCTATCTCTGCCAATCTCTTAATTCAAGCATCCACACCATTTACAGTTGTGGGTAGAAAAACCGTCAACGACGCCAAGAACACCCGATCGGTCAGAAAAAGAAGAATGAACCAACAATAATGCCAAGAACGTACGATCGATTAAAGACATAAAGAACACCGACAACGACGCCAAGTTCGTCCGATCGGTAAATGGTCTATGAGACGTTTCGACACTCGACAATGACAAGCTTTGCGAGGGTGTTTAAAAGATTGCCCGGAGCCCAAATTTTAAAGTTAACACCCAACATCGACAAGCTCCGTGAGGGGTGTTTAAGGATCGTCAGAGGCCTATGGAACGTATCGGCGCCTGGCAATAACAAGCTGCTTGTGGGGTGCGTAACTGATTTTCTTGCGCCTAAATTATAAAGTTAACACCCGGAAGTGACAAGCTCCACAAGAGGTGTCTTAACTATCGTCAGAGGCCTATGAGACGTATCGACACCTGACAATGAGTCAAGGACAAGCTCTGCAAGGGTGCGAAAACGATCCACCCAAATTATAAAACTAACACCAGGCAGCGACAAGCTCCATGAGGGGTGTACAACTCAAAGAATATCCTCCAGGGCGAGAATCTCTAAGACTCATTTCCGGGGCAAGCAACTCTAAGACCCCGTTTTTGGGGCAAGGAACTCCTAGACTCCCCTCCATGGCGAGCAACTCTAAGATTCTCTCTGATATCCGACAACCGACTTTCTCTCCAACGACCAACTTCTCTTCCGATCGGCTGCTAAGACCAGAGAATCTCTCCCGGATAGAAAAAACTTCGGAATAGCATATCCACCAGACTTCAACAATCATCATCAAAGTATTTTGACGCTAAAACCTACAATCAACATATGATACACGCCGCAACTAAAACGACACAATAGCGTCAAAGAAGGACGACACAAATTAGCATCGGCCCTGGCCGAGGCTAAGACATTAATTTGCGCCGAAGGTGGCTGACGCTAATTAATGTCAGACTATTTTTACCCTATTTCGCCGTTAATCTACCCTCACCGTCAATTGAGATGTAAATTTTTAGTGACGGATTTTAGCGACGCTAATTCCAACGCTACTAACAAATTTGACACAAATTTTGACGTAAAATTAATTAAAGATGTCAATTTTAACCTCAATTTTTTTTCGACGCTGATTAGACAATTTCTTGTAGTGCTGGTCAAAATGGTGCTTAGAGACCTTAGAAAAGCATGCATGCATGCATGCATGCATACGTGTATTTACTCGGGTATGAGAGAGACATAAGAGAATAATAATATGATTAATCAAGGATGATGAAGGATGATGATGCAAAAAGCAACCAAATACATTTTAATTAATTATAAAATAACAAGAAATAATTCTCCAAAAATTCACAGATCAAACTCGGGATCATGCATGGCACGTCCATCTGGACCGGTTCATGTTACTCCACGTGCAAATCTCTCAGGATTCTAAACCGGCCGGCCGACCAGAGAAGGAAAAAGCCCCTGCATTCTAATTTGTCTTCACTGAATACGTTATGCATTTGTCGGCATTATTTATTTATTTATCTAACTATCATCCCTTCAAATCCTTGTCTCCAATCCTTTTCATAAACAGCTTCTGATGCATTCGTGACAGACTGAATTTCATTTTTTTTTTAAATATAATAATAAGAAAAGTAGTAATTATTATCATATTATTACAGTAGTCAGATCCAGTAGACTATATGGATTATAAAAATATTTCTTATATGGTAAGCATACTATGACATGATCGATCAAACAAAGACTAAAGTTTTAGGGACAATTTTACACAGACCACCACTTACTATTTACAAATCAACCACACAATTTTGAGCGCATATTCTGTCAAGACTCCTAACGTAGAGAATCATTCAGAATCCAATGAAATCATGCCACGTGACGGTGACAGAAAAAAAAATAAAAATCGGCCCAGTAACATGAGAATATTCCCTTGCGTTATTCCGTATTATTCAGATGTTATTATATGTTATTCATGTGTTATTATATTCTAAGAAAATATTCTCAGTGTTATAATAACAAAATAACACTTGAATAAGACACAATAACACTTAAATAACACGAAAGGAATATTCTCCTGCGTTACCAGACATTTTTTTTTCTGTCACTGTCCCGTGGAGTGATTTCATTGAACTCCAAATGATTCTCTACGTTATGAGTCCTGACAGAATAATTTTCCCACTCTTTTACCTTTAAATTCTCAATAGTTAGGCCACATCACATAAATACATCGGGGGTTAATTTGCAAATATGAATGTTTAGGTTGGTCTTTATTTAATAAATAATACAAAATTTTATTAATGCCCGAGTCGTCATGAGTCTTATATGAGTCCAAAATTGAAGATAATAAAATAAAAATTCCCTACGTAAATTAGGTAAAACGACTTGGATATTTTAGTCAACAAAAGCAAAAAAAATAAATAAAAGAAGAGGAACACATGTAACACACATTTAATTTGATTTTGATGGTTGGGTTTTATAACTCTGAACTTTTTCCAGTTGGCATGAAGACAACCTATGATAATTTAATAACTTTGCAATGGGGAAAAAATATAGCTAAATTCTCAAAAAAGTTTTGATAAAAATAACTCAAATGAATCTCATTGGAGCATGACGCGGATATTGTGTGCGTGTTTTCGTGGTATCGAGGAACCTTGCCAAATGTGAGATCACAGAGGATAGAATCGGGATCCGTTTTTAACTATCACAGCTCTAAGATGATAGTTTATTACGCTCTACCGTTGCAGAACTTTTGGCATGCATCAGATGATTAAGAGAAAAGCGCAGGAGGAGACGACTCAATTTTTGTATGGAAAACTTTTAAAAGGAGAAAAAATCACAGGGCATAGCCTAATTGAAATAATTCACTATGAATAGTGATTACGCATGCCCACTATTCTCCTTAATTAGGAAAGACAGAGTTATGAAGTTGATCATTGTAAATGTGCAATGATAGTTCATTAATAATAGTAGTTTAGATGTAATTAATATAGTTCTCAGTGATAGCAAATTGCAAGGGCCGAGGTTAATCCCTATGGAGGCCTTAGGTTTAACTAGGGTTGAAACATACGGTGAATTGAATGATTTCATAAATATTAAAATTATTTTAATATTATTTAAAAAATATATAATAATGATGCAAGTAGTATTCTTTTTAATGATTCACTAAATAATATCTTAATTTTAGGTATTTCACTTTGAATATTTCGAATAATATTTTAAATAAAAATTTTTAGATATGATATTTTCTCAGATTTTTAATTTAAATATCTTTTTTTTCTAGTTATCTGATAAAAAAGATAAACTAAGTTCACTACAAAATTTATGTTTTTTCGGACGACCACAATCCAACTATTATGATAAGAAAACTGTCACTTTTAATGTTATCACTTTTAATTCTTAAGATTCTTTGTATTTTCGTTAACATCTATCACGTTGTTGAAGATATCATCAAAGAAATTTTTTTTCTATGTACATGACATCCAAATTATGTCTGATCATGCTATCCTTCCAATAAGACATATCAAAAAAAATTGTCTTATTTATCTAATTATGAGTGACACCAAATCCGGGTGGATCATATGAAGAAAGATCAGGGTACAAAGTAGTATCTCGAATGTCACTAACTATCTGCATTATATTTTTTATAAATATTCTAAAATGTGGAGAGAAATTTTCAATTTTTTTTTCTTCTGAATACATTCATGCTCCACTTGAAGGGATGTTCAGCATCTAGAAACATACGGTGACAGTCAAACCATAAATTCTTTCTATCATGCTGAAGCGTTAATGTTTTAGACGAATTCATACAATATGGGCAAGCTAACTTTTCTATGGTGCTCCACTCAAATAATATTCCATATGTAGAAAAATCATTTAATATCCACATTAATGATATTTTCATTAGGAAGTTGTGTTTTCAAATAATTTGCAGCTCATCCATCAATAACTACAAATATTTAGCGATCCTCCATTTAGAGCTACTATAATCAGGTATAATCAGTGTCAAAAAGAAGAAAGAGGATGTCATGCACATCTCAAGTGACAAATAGTATAATGTAGCAATCACCGACCAATAAAAGTAGGGTGATGTTGTCTGACTGTATAGTGTGAAGCAGTCAAAGCATAAACATAACCGGATGTTATGTGCCTCCACGGCAAACTCAAGATCTGATCAATCAAAAGATTTCCATGCCTTCCCATTTGTTGGATAACTTATTGAGTTGTTTTCTCCTAATCTGCTTTAATGTCACATCATAGTTAGAGCAGTACACATTTGTTGGATAACTGATTGAGATGTTTGAATCTAGGAGAATTACAAAATCTACACGAAGTCTCCATCGCACTACTCTTGTGATATAGTATACATCCATTTACAAAACAATCAATCTTCTCTGCTTTAAGTCTTAACTTGGAGAGCAACTTTCTCGTTTTGTATAAATCTTAAGAGACTAAATATTCAGCTGAATTAGTATCTTTTAGCAGGTCTGCAAACTGATTGAAGCACTCTCGGGGTATGTTGTATTTTATTTTGATTTTCAACATTCCGAGAGCTTCAAATAACTCATAATGAGAAGTGCAACCATCCTACAACGGTCTTTGAACAACATTCAATAAATCATAAAACGTCCGAGTCTTAGGATTTGGTGCCTCTTCTTGATGCACTTGGTTCACATAATAATGTGTTATTCCATCAAAGACCATTTCTTTAAATCAACTTAAGTTAAATCGAAGTGGAGGATCATAACTCGTCAAAGGAGCAGAGCAGAATGTTGTAGGATCAACTTTCCCATGTGGAGTCTAAATCCAGAAATCTTATTGAAATTCCCACATGGTATAGATCATATTTCACTTTGTTAGGCATTAGTTGTGCTCTATTTTTGTGTTTCGAACATTAACACCAAAACAACCCTCATATAAGTAAACCAACAGTTGAGAAGCAGCTGTCACAAATTCCTCGATGCCGTTCAAGAACTCCGAGAAGATTCCTTTTCCATCCAGATAAAGTATATTGTACATCCACGATCTTGATGTACGAATGTTCATGTGTACCTTCAAACATGATAATAATAAACACATTATAAAATGCATTCAGCTGAATACATTGTATTTAATTATTTTAGTAGATCTACTGGCCGATTGGTAACAAAAGATGACGAAACCTGAATATATTCAACGCATTTTAAAAGGAATGAACATTTTAGATAAACGAAATCAAAAAAATTAACTGCATGCTGAGGCTGTTAGGGTTTTCAAAGATATAGATTATTAACAAACATTTATCCATAATTTTCTCTACTCTTAACTGTCATTATAGCTAAAACAACTTTCTCATGAGTATAATTTTTTCACATTTTATCTACAAGTTAAAGCCACTTATCCACCTAAGTATTCTCGTATCAACAATCTTACTATATCAGTTTCACATAATACTTTAAGAGTCTAGTTAAAAGTTGTTGGGACAAGGATGCTTAGGTTTATGATTTGGCTCTTCACTCGGACATAAAATATGCAGAAATATATTTGTGCGAAAGCTAGTGGATTGAGAATCAATGTTCGACCAATAATGATTTTTGAAAAAACTAAATTTAGTAAAATATCAAACGATACACCTTGTATTAGATCTAATTTTTCAGATCTAATATTGTCTGTCACAATAGCTACATCAAACCTCGCACTAGTTTATTTCTTCTGCATTTAATTTTCCAAATGGAAAACCAATCATACCATTAAGCATACTTGTCGTCGTAAACCCCAAACGCAATTGACTGCACACCTGAAATTATGTTTTTAGAATGAGATATGTTATAAGATGAAGTGTTTTCATGGCATCCTCAAGTGTGAAGTTTAATTTTCGCAGTCAGAATGAAAATTCACATTAAAATCTAAGTTGTTAGTTCCGAAATGGAAATTCACTTTGAAATGTAATTTGCACTGCCAAAATGGGATTTGTGGCAATGGAATTGAGATTTTGATGTGACTTTTCATCTTGGAACTGATCAATTAGATTTCGAAGTGAATTTCTATTACGACTATGAAAGTTAGACTCTGCACTGATGATACAGTGAAAACTCTTACATCTTATAAAATATTCCCTTCTAAGAACATATTTATAGGTGTTTAGTCAATCACGTAAGGGGCTGAGGTCACAGGCATGTTTAATTCTATGATTGTTTTACCGTTAGAAACAAAGAATGAATTCTTATTTTGATTTGATCTTGATATAAGCCAACATTCAAATCAATTTTTTGGGCAATTAATACTCTTCGAGCTAAATTCGTTAAATTCACAGTCATATGTTGTTAACAATTTGATTTCAAGTTGAGTTGGGGTTGGCTCAAAATTCGCTCGAAAAAAATTTGATCCAAAATTTTGGATCACATTCGTTTATTTTGATCGATCTCTCTCCAAGCCAAAATTTCAATTAATCTTCTAGCGATTAATAACGATGTTCAACCTAATTCATAGCCCTAGATGTAATCTAATTGAAATAAGAAAATATTTTGCAAACAACCTAGTTGCTAAACCCTAAACCCTAAATACATCCTTCCAAGAAAATGAAAATAAAAAATGAAAATGAGGATAATAAGTTACCTTCCTTGGTAGTTTCGGATATCAGCGGAGTAGAAGGAATAGAAAATTGGGAGTTTCTGATCAATACAAGATGTGATCCTGGCACTGCATTCCCAGCAAGCTTCTTTTTTGACTATATCGTGGGGGTTTCGGGGACGAAGACGATGGTTTTGGATGAAGCAAAGAGGGACACGCGAGAGGGACGTGTGAGGGTTTCAGGGAGAGCCGAGGGAGAGGATGAGGATCAAGAGGAGGGATGAGGGCCAGGCCAAAAGGGAGGAGATTTTGTGCGGGACATAAAATTAGTTCTGACGGCCTATTAACAACTTTTATTGCGTCGGCTATTGAAACTATTACTAACTCTTTTTCCTGTAGCTTAATAATAAAATGGGTTGGTTAAAACCTCACCAGATGACGGGTTCGAAGATGACTGACGAACTATAGCCCTAATTAATATTTGCTAATAACTGTTGATAATCGACGGTATTAAAAAACAATCGAAAAATAAAATACTGATGATAAACGACGTTATATGTTGTAATCATGTCCTCACAAATAACCAAGCTAAAAAACAATCCCAAAACCGTCGATACTGGAACAACTTTTCCGACGTGTAAAATACCGTCGGTTTTGCAGTCGTTAAAATTCATTAGTTCTTTGAAAGATCACACTAGTTCATCCGGTTGTTAATTAAACCTCTTTCTAATCAATTCAATTCCAATTATATGTAAGAAAGTAAATTTGAGTTTAGGCCGAACAAATTAAATGACCTGTTCACAGTTGAATCGATCGAACCGCCTATTTGTTCCAATCTCTTGAACCATGCTAAGAACGTCAATTAATGGTGCGAGGTGGCTGGCTGAGGCTTCCTCTCCAATTCCATGACCCACATTAAACCACACCATTAGCCCCTACCCGCCAAACATCTGTAATTATTCTCTCACAGTCCCAAAAGAGGAAAAGGCTGCTCACCCTAATCAATCAATCAATAAAATTCATTTAATATTTATTATTTTTTATTTTAAAAAAAAAATATCAAACGATGGTCACAGTCACGTACGTTCATACTATATTCATAAAAATCATTTAATTTGAATATTGAAATAAATATTTATTTATTTTAATTATAATGAGCTCATCAAAGAAAATTCTGGTCGGCACCAGAGAAAACGTCAATAATTGAGCTCCACATGTACTCCATGTCTCACTACATAGAACGGTTATCCATCCTTTAAAGTAGGAGCATTTATCTAATTTTTCATAGAAAAAAATGTTAATAATATTAAATAAATTATATAATAATAATAATAATAATAATAATACAAAAGCACACGTGGAGTACTGTTTTTTTGAATAAATTAAATTTAAAATTAATTAGAATTTTGAGAAGCAACTAAATAGAGTCAAGGGGACGTGGACCGAATCCCATGCAGCGCATGGTATAATTGAACGTGTCGAGTTTGTAATGCACGGCTGCTGTCATTATTTTTAGCATACTTGACATTTTTCTTCTTATTTTATGTGTGTGGATGTGCTGAGGTTTTATAAACATTTTTTGAGATAATATGAATGTATTATTTAAATTAATTTTGTTTAAAATTAGCATATTTATGCTCAAAACAGACATATTGATTGGTTGAACTCGTATTTACGGGCGTCAATTCGGGTCAATGGTTTGGAGCCTCACTCATTTTTAACCCGCCAACCCAAACACAACCCATATAATCCTTATCAGGTGATGGACTGATTGGTTATTGTTAGTGCCGTGATAAGCCTTTATTTTTTCTTACTTTTAAGCGGTGCAATTAAAGAGCATGTGTATTCATAAAAATTGAGGAAGATTTGCTTAAATATGACTCAATTTCTATCTACTTCCTTTCATACATGCTATTTTATCTATGCATGAAATGATATGTTTCGCTTTTTGAAGATTAAAATGGTTGTATTTTTAATGTGAATGAAAGATTTGTATAGTATTANCAAGCCATTTCCCTATCCAGCAAGTCCCTTTCTCTAATACATAACCCATGCAAGAATGGATATCTAGGCTCCAGAAGGTGGTAATGGCTAATGCGGGTCGCCATGCTAATCTTATTCTAAGAATATCTACATTATAATGTTGACAAACCTATAGTTCAAATAATACAATTTTATGAAATGAATCCAATGATATAGAAAATGTCAGAATTTGAGCTCAAATGATCCTGAATTAGACACTGCAAGTAAAGATGTTTTGTTGGACGTTTGAGGGTTTATGGGGACCCCTTGTAGTATAAATGAGTGTATTTTTTAGATGAATCTAATGAACCTAGTTCATTTATGTTTATAAGTTTACTAAGTCATTGTGATGTCCAAAAATATATTAATTAATTAATTACAATCAATATAGACGGTTCAAAGAAGAGTTCCATTTTGTGGTTGAAATAATCAAAATGTCCGCATCAAAAATTTATAAGTCATTCATCCTTTTTTGTATTCAAATAGTACATCTAGGGAGGGAATCCCCAAAAATAGAGAATTGTACAACTCCATTTATTAAAATATGAAGTTGTCTATTGATTAAAGTTGATGTCTATGTTCACCACAACTCGATGTTAGCTTATTACCCACATTTGATGCGCACAAACAGTTAAACAAAAGTCTTAAAGGACACCTAGTTTTCTTTCTTATAAGGAGAGCGGCAACATTTAACACAAGTCTTTCAAGTCTCCTAGTATCTATATATTGTCAAGAGTAGCAACCTTCAACATAAGCCCTACAAGTTATATGGTTTCTCTTTCATTAAGAGAGCGATGAGCCAATCACTCAACATCACTTATGCATTACACTTCAATTATCACTGAATACCTATAAAAAATTGACATATGTTGTTTATCAAAGTTATCGTGTATGTCATCCATATTTCCAATCTTTTGATCACCTTTCCTATCATATGAATAATTAAATAGTTGACTTGCCAGCGAACAAACATGTTCAAACATTCCAATATCCATTAGCCACTGTCTAAAGCCTGCATGCCTTCTCGATCACTCTATCCCCCATTCATAGCTAAATCATCAACCAAGTCTTAATTCCAAACAAAAACAAATGTCTAATGTTCTTCAATAAACAAAGTCTAAAATATATTTTCTAAAATTACCATTTCTCTCATTCTATTAATAAAACAATCCAATCAACTACCCATCATTGCTAAACCTCCAACACTACACATTTATCATCACATAATATCTTTATTTAATGTTGTTCAACGCTCAACAATCATTAATGTTTTAAACATCATTTCAACTTCTCATTGTACATGTCATTTTATGTTTTCCTAGATCAACACATTGGATTTTCATCCATCTCACAAATTTAGCTTTCAATGTATGCAAAATCTTGATTTTATAATGAATTTTTCTTTGGAGGTTTCATATCAAGTTGAGACTTTTTTTCTTAAACTCCCGCAGCACTCATATGTGTTGACCTTTGAATTCAAGATCATATATATAGTAAGCCACAAACCACCAAACCACTAGGCTAAGTATGCTTCACATCTCAAGTAGGGATGGTTTAAATGGAGCACTTCTAAGGTTCAAGATATATAGTTAAACATTTAGAATTGTATTTAATACATGAGCAAAACATATGTAATGTTTATCAATCCAACAACTGAAGTAATTCAATAACTCAATATTATTGATTATCACATCATTATTGTAATTTATTAATCATAATTTGTAAATGATGATTNTTTATATATATATATATATATATATATATATATATATAAAGACAAAAGTGTATACCCTACAGGTGGAAAAAAGAAACAAAAATCTGGAAAGCCAAAGACGGGTGTGCATGTGGCAAGTTTCTATTATTATTTAATTTGGTGATTGGACGTAATGTTCTGTAGGAGCAAGCCATTTCCTTGTCCAGCAAGTCTCATTCCCTAATACATAAAACCCATGCAAGAATGGATCTCTAGGCTCCAGAAGGTGGTAATGGCTAATGCGGGTCGCCATGCTAGTCTTATTCTAAGAATATCTACATTATAATGTTGACAAACCTATAGTTCAAATAGTACAATTTTATGAAATGAATCCAATGATATAGAAAATGTCAGAATTTGAGCTCAGATGATCCTGAATTAGACACTGCAAGTAAAGATGTTTTGTTGGACGTTTGAGGGATTATGGGGACCCCTTGTAGTATAAATGAGTGTATTTTTTAGATGAATCTAATGAACCTAGGTCGTTTATGTTTATAAGTTTAATAAGTCATTGTGATGTCCAAAAATTTATTACATTAATTAATTACAATCAATATAGACGGTTCAAAGAAGAGTTCCATTTTGTGGTTGAAATAATCTAATGTCCGCATAAAAAATTTATAAGTCATTCATCCTTTCTTGTATTCAAATAATACATCTAGGGAGGGAATCCCCAAACATAGAGAATTGTACAGCTCTATTTATTAAAATATGAAGTTGTCTATTGATTAAAGTTGATGCCTATGTTCACGACAACTCGATGGTAGTTTATTACCCACATTCGATGCGCACAAGCAGTTAAACAAATGTCTTAAAGGTCACCTAGTTTCCTTTCTTATAAGGAGAGCGGCAACATTTAACACAAGTTTTTCAAGTCTCCTAGTATCTATATATTGTTAGGGTAGCAACCTTCAGCATAAGCCTTACAAGTTATATGGTTTCTCTTTCATTAAGAGAGCGATGAGCCAATCACTCAACATCACTTACGCATTACACTTAATTATCACTGAATACCTATAAAAATTTGACATATGTTATTTATCATAGGTGTCGTGTATGTCATCCATATTTCCAATATTTTGATCACCTTTCCTATCATAAGAATAATTAAATAGTTGATTTGCCAGCGAACAAACATGTTCAAACATTCCTCCCCAATTATCATCCAATGCCAACAAAAGATCAACATCCAATATTCATTAGTCACTGTCTAATGCCTGCATGCCTTCTCGATCACTCTATCTCCCATTCCTAGCTCAATCATCAACTAAGTCTTAATTCCAAACAAAAACAAATGTCTAATGTTCTTCGATAAACAAAGTTTAAAATCTATATTCTAAAATGACCATTTCTCTCATTCTATTAGTAAAACAATCCAATCAACTACCCATCATTGCTAAACCTCCAACACTGCACATTTATCATCACATAATATCTTTATTTAATGTTGTTCAACGCTCAACAATTATTAATGTTTTAAACATCCTTTCAACTTCTCATTGTGCTTGTCATTTTATGTTTTCCTAGATCAACACATTGAATTTTCATCCATCTCACAAATTTAGCTTTCAATGTATGCAAAATCTTGATTTTATAATGATTTTTTCATGGGAGGTTTCATATCAAGTTGAGACTTTTTTTTCTTAAACTCACGCATCACTCATATGTGTTGAACTTTGAATTCAAGATCATATATATAGTAAGCCACAAACCACCAAACCACTAGGCTAAGTATGCTTCACATCTCAAGTAGGGATGGTTTAAATCGAGCACTTCTAAGGTTCAACAAATATAGTTAAACATTTAGAATTATATTTAATACATGAGCAAAACATATGTAATGTTTATCAATCCAACAGCTGAAGTAATTCAATAACTCAATATAATTGATTATCACATCAATATTGTAATTCATTAATCATAATTTGTAAATGATGATTGCATATATATATATATATATATATATATATATAAACAGAAAACTCAGCTCTTATAAATGCTATTCTTTGAACTAATTAAATATGTTTAAGTACTACAAATTTCTTATAAACTCATTGGGATCCTTAACTATCTTGTTGATGTACTACTTTTTCTTATATAAATTATGCTAGATACATGCTACTTACGGAATATCAATAATGCATAGTCATGATATCATCCCTATCACCGATGAAAGTTACTGAATCAGACCTATTAAACTTTAATTTGTTCCTTGCTTGCTATTTTCTATCTTTATAGATGCGCCACTATGTATAATAACATAGGTCATAATGCATTTCCAAATTTTTTTGACTAGTCTATAAAATCTAAACATATTTCTCAATTGTCGTTCTTGTTTAACTACTACAATTGACCATGTTATGTTGTTTACAGTGCATGATCTTCCCTTCGATAATGGAAAATGCTAAGCTACATGCTCATCCTCCCAAGAACTCTAATTTTCCTTACTGATCAATGAATGATGCCTATTAAAAATCAACAAGTGATTGTTTTTGCCATCAACATTTGATACCTATTCTCTTGGTCATATTTTATCCGTTCTTATAAGAGAGAGTAGCCAACTTGATTGCTAAAGTATGTAAAACATTTATATTTATCAAGCAATACATACATCTAACACATATCTTCTCCATTTATTTATATTTATGCTTATTTGAAAAGTGATTGAGTCGGGTATTGATTATCGCCTAACCTTTAATTTTCATTTTTGATGATTACATAATACATGCTAAAGAATGACATTCAACATTCATCAGCCATTGACACTCAAGTTGATTCAACGAATTAGCTAGCCACACAATTCAAACATTAAAAAGGCCAAAAAATAATATGCATGATTCAAGTTCACACCTCACAGTAAATTAAACTTACAACCATTATCTTAGTGATAAGCTCACACTAATATTTGAAAGAAAGAAAAAGTTAATTCAACGAATTAGCTAGCCACACAACTCAAACATTAACTAATAACCATTATCTAAGAAAAAATTATTAGGTACAGATGTGAATTTTGTTGTATTTATTATTGTATTAACTATATTAATACAATCAAAATATAATGAAATCCACATTCATGCAGTAGATAACAACCATTATCTCAACGATAGGCTCACGTTCCTCTTTGAAAAAGAAAGAGAAAGTTAATGCAGCCAATTAGCGAGCTACACAACTCGCACAACCGTCAAAATCAAAATCGTTAACGAACAAACCTTGCCAAGTTTTCCAACGTCATCATTCCTCCCCTTATGCAACAAAAGTCGCAAAATATGAGGCCCACATAACACTAATTAATGGCGCTANTGTTCGGCTCGTTTACATTTCGAGCATAAAAATTTGTTTGTGTTCGGCTCGTTAGGCTTAACGAACGAGCTGACCACGAGCTGCTTAACGAGCTGAACACGATCTGTTCACGAACAACGAGCCAAATTGACAGCCCTACTCACGTTCCTCTTTGAAAAAGAAAGAGAAAGTTAATGCAGCCAATTAGCGAGCTACACAACTCGCACAACCGTCAAAATCAAAATCTTTAACGAACAAGCCTTGCCAAGTTTTCCACCGTCATCATTCCTCCCCTTATGCAACAAAAGTCGCAAAATATGAGGCCCCCAAAACACTAATTAATGGCGCTAATTAAGCAAAATAAGACCAAAATGAACGCCCACCCCTCCATTAACAAAAAAAAAAAAAATCAAATCCCTCAACGTGGCAAAGTCATAATCAAACATGGAAACATGGAGTGATTTATCCTCCCCAAATCACACACTCATGATGGAAAATGATGTGGAGATGAGAGAAGAGATGAGAAGGTGTGTACGTGGGCGGTGCTCGACTCGCGGTGATGTGATCACCGTCCGTCTCCCCCCCTGCTGCAGATTTCCGACGTAATTTGCTTAGTTATTTCCCGCAACATAAATAGATATGCTACTTACTGTCATTCATTCAACAATGCAGTACTAATGGTGATTTCGTTAGCTTTCATTGCCCACAGGTTGGATGAAAAGCTTTATAGCTAATTTAAGCACGTGTGATGCGAAGAAAGATCAGGGCATACAATAATCACAACTTATTTAAAACAACATTGCTATCAAATCCACCAATATCCAATCTCAAAATTGACAAACATAATAAATATTTTTATAGCCAACAAACAACAATTTGATCTTAAATCAAATTTGTTCTATTTGATGACTTGATCTCAAGTTGACCTTTATCTAGTTAACTTATTTATCGATACGTTTTCGGTTCGATTCATGCATGGCTGATTAACTTTCTCTTCGAACCAATTATGTTCTTGTCTCGATTAACTGTTGATCCTCCATGACAGCATGATCTCCAACATAATATATTTGACCAAACATATGTGAAGCACTTATATGGATAAATATACACATGAAATCTATATTCTTAGTTGATCTCAAGACTATTATACATAAAATAGTACTAACTACTCTCACATTTGTTTTGGCTTTCCGAATATAAAGGTGACAAAATTGACAATTTGGCTTGGTAAAGTGCGCACAGAGTGGCACCTACATAGCATGCCAATAATGCTTGGCACTGCCCTCCCAATATTGGACAGACAAAAGCCATTAATGGAGTTTGTGTCAATGTGTGTCATACAAACTAATGAATAAATTCATAAAATTGATGAAAAATTAAACTATAATTTTAAAGGGGACTAAATAGAATAGAGGCCATTTTGGCATGACATCTCATATGTGGACCAGATATCATGCATAAGAAAATAAATGAATAATGATAGTCTAATTACATCATCTTTTTGGAGATGCATTGAACGTGCACATGTGTGTTAGCAATATAGTTTTTAAATCCGGAATTTAGCATTTATTTGATGGTTATGGGAAATTGGACTTATTTTTTTAAATATTAATTTGTAATTATCATTGTATTTTAATATGGTAAAAATAAAAAATAAAAAGGGCTCATTTACGTACTTACCATACAATCCTTGTATATTTACTTAGGTAATACCTAAAGTTTACATTTTTACATTTATTTCTCCAAAATCTTTTATATCACATCAAAAATATCATTATTCTAATTGAAAAAAAAAGTAAAGCACGCATTTTCATGCATAGTTAAGCGTTGTGGTTAAGGATCTGATTTCGAGTCGAGCTAGAGTCGGGTTAAATAGATTTATTGTTGCTCGAAGTGGCTTGTGGTAGCTCGTTATAATCGATTCTGAGTCTCAATCCGACTCAAAATGAAAATGAACTGCCTCAAATTAAGTTATTTGGATTTGCTTAAACCCAAAATTGGCTAGAATTGACTCAAATTAAAACTAACTGGCGCTAATTGAGTTATTTGCGTTCTTTTCAACTTGAAATCAACTCGTAACTCATTATATTCAATTTTACTTAGCATTGTAAATATAATTTTTATAAATAAAAAATATTACGAGCTGATCTCGAGTCAGTTCCAACAAATGCGTGTATGGCTCGAAAAAAATTCAATCCAAATGTTCGGCTCACTTTTTTCGATCCAATTTAAAATTCAACTCCACTTTTGATGATTAATGTTCCTTCACCTAAATTCAGTCTTATTAAAAAATACGATTACATATTTATATAAATTATGTTACATATGAATTTAGAAGGTATGTTTGTAAATCTCTCAAAAAAAAAATAAGAATGTCATTTATTTATTTATTTATTTATTTATTTATATATTTATAGACATTTCGAGGAAATTAATCATCGAGCCCTGGCTCGCCGCCCTTGAGATTCCAACACGTGGACTTCTATTAGCTGGCCTGATACGGCCTCCCCCTCCATCACCTTTACCAGCAGACCTCCCGTCTCTCTCTCTCTCTCTCTCTTCCCAAATCCCCATCACTCTTTATATATTACTTCAAATTCGAAAGCCTCCCTCCCCACCTTCACTCTCACCCGCTCACCCTGCTCCCTCTCTCCCTCTCTCTCTGCCATGTCTTCTTCCATTTCTGCATCCATCTCATCCAACCCAACCCAGAATCTCCATCACCGTAACCGTCGCCGGACATCTCCGTTCATCAACCTCAATCATCCGAACTCCATCACCAAACCACCCGGCCACCGCCGGAATTTCCTTCCAACCACCACCCATTGCACTCTCTCCTCCCATTCCCTCCTCGAACCTCCCCCATCGCTCTACAATCACCATTCCCCGCCCTCCAATCTAAATCCCTTCCAGCTCGCCGCCGCCGCCGCACTCGACGCCGTCGAAGATCGATTCATCTGCAACTTACTCGAACGCAATCATTCCCTTCCCAAAACCCTAGACCCCAACATCCAGATCGCCGGAAACTTCGCCCCCGTCGGCGAGACTCCCCCGCGGCACAACCTCCCTGTTTCCGGGCAAATTCCGTCGTCTCTCAACGGCGTTTACCTTCGCAACGGCGCGAACCCCCTCTTCGCCCCCCGCGCAGGTCACCACCTGTTCGATGGCGACGGAATGATCCACGCCGTGAGGTTTCGCGACGGCCGCGCCTCCTACGCCTGCCGATTCACGGAAACAGAGCGGCTTCGGCAAGAGCGAGCCAAGGGGCGCGCTATCTTCCCGAAAGCGATCGGCGAGCTTCACGGCCACTCGGGAATCGCACGTCTGCTCCTTTTCTACGCGCGCGGGCTCTTCGGTCTCCTCGATCCCTCCCGCGGCGTTGGTAACGCGAACGCCGGCTTAATCCTCTTCAACAACCGCCTTCTCGCCATGTCGGAAGATGATTTGCCCTACCACGTTCGCGTCACTCGGGCCGGCGATCTCGAGACGGTCGGACGGTACGATTTCGACGGACAGCTGAAATCATCCATGATCGCGCATCCAAAGCTCGATCCGAAAACAGGGGAAATCTTCGTGCTCAGTTATGACGTAATCAAGAAACCCTATTTAAAGTATTTTAGCTTCTCCCCCACCGGGGAGAAATCCTCCGACGTCTCAATCCCGCTGGATCAGCCCACGATGACGCACGACTTCGCCATTACCGAAAATTTCGTCGTGGTGCCGAATCAGCAGGTGGTGTTCAAGTTGCAGGAAATGATCCAGGGAGGATCGCCGGTGGTTTTCGATAAGGAGAAGACGGCGCAGTTTGGTGTTCTTCCGAAGCGCGCCGTTGATGACTCGGAGATGGCCTGGATCGACGTCCCGGATTGCTTCTGCTTCCATTTCTGGAACGCGTGGGAGGAGACTGAAACAGAACAAATCGTCGTCATCGGTTCCTGCATGACGCCGGCCGATTCCGTCTTCAATGAATCATCGGAGAACCTACGGAGCGAGCTCACCGAAATCCGCCTGGATCTAAAAACCGGGCAATCGACTCGACGACCGATCCTCGGATCACCAGAGCATGTCAATCTCGAAGTCGGGATGGTGAACCGCAACCATCTTGGCCGGAGGACTCGATACGCGTACCTCGCGATAGCGGAGCCATGGCCGAAAGTCTCCGGATTCGCAAAGGTGGATCTCGCCTCCGGCGAGATGCAGAAATTCCAGTACGGGGACATGAAGTTCGGCGGCGAGCCGTATTTCGTGCCGGCGGAAGGGGAGGAGAAGGAGGAGGACGAAGGTTACGTGATCGCGTTCGTGCACGACGAGTTAAAGTGCAAGTCGGAGCTGCTGATAGTGAACGGGAAGGAGATGAAAGTTGAGGCGGCGGTGAGGCTGCCGTCGCGAGTACCTTATGGATTCCATGGAACCTTTGTGGGGGAAGGGGAATTGGAGGTCCAGGTATGATCGGGAGCAGATTCATGTCAATTTTGTAGTGCTGGAAGCCACCGGAGGGATGGGCTGCGTTGTCCTGCTTCTGCTTCTGCTTCTGAAAGTAGGTACATACATATCTACTCTATATTGTTCTGGTTTGTTTAGGTATATAATGTGAAATCTAGTAATTTGGCTGTAGTGATGTAGGGTGAGGCCAGTTTGTAGCGGTTGGAAGCTCAGCTGGTCTTTTTATTTTTATTTCTTTATTTTTATAATTTTTACTGTTGTTTGTTTGTGCATAATAACATATGGGAGGGGAGGAGGGATGGTCAGGAGTTTCTCTGTTTATTCATTTTGTAAATTCTAATTTATGTTTTTATTTAAAGATATATTTGCTTTACTATTTGTATGTACACCACTATATCTCACTGCCTTGCTCCTCCTTCAAGTATTTTTTTTTTTTTTTGGGGGCACATACCACCTAATTTTTATGTATTTACATATATATAATATCAAAATTATCATTTTGATTTTAGAGACTGAAATA
>JXCR01138808.1:53420-77859 GCA_002079205.1 Phalaenopsis hybrid cultivar | reverse complement strand
TATATATATATATATATATTACATTATGCATATAATAATATAAAACCTATTTAGATTTTATAATATTCCTCTTTGAGTGGCTATTGTTGCGGCACGTCAGCCATCGAATCACCAGCCCTCATCAGGACAAATTATCGTGCATGGTTGACTCCAGCTTTTTTTCATATTTAAATAATATAAATCAGACAAGTCAAACTCCTTTGGACTCGTTGACCAATTCCCCCCACTAAACAAAAGTATTAGACATTATCATCATTCAATGAATAATAAGAGAATAAAAGACATTAGAGTCTACAAAGTGTGCTGAAAAGGAAAAAATATTATATCAGCTTGCGGGGTCCAATGAAATTACGTCGTGGTGATAATCGGCCCGGTAACATCAGAGAATATTTCTCTCGTGTTATTCAGGTGTTATTATATGTTATTTAGATGTTAATGATATGAGAATATTCTTGGTGTTATTATAACACAATAACACATCAATAATACTTGAATAACACACAATAACACCTGAATAACAGACAATAACACCTGAATAACACGAGGGAATATTCCTTTGTGTACGGGGCCGATCACCTCCACGGCGTAATTTCATTTGACTCCGCACGTAACTCTACGTGCGAAGTCCTGATGTAATATTAGCGAAAAGAGAATACATGGAGGTCGATATCTTAATCATTATCATTATCACTAATCTTATCTTAATTAGTATTATAATTAATTAATTAATTAATTAGGTAGGTTTTACAAAGTCATATATTTTTTTTTTTAATTAGTTATGTTTGAACAACTAAGCAAAGATAGTAAAACCTATTCTTCACAGCTTATATCAATATCAATATTTTTCTTCCTAATATCTTATGGAACTAATTTTATTTACAGCTTTAATGAGAGCATTTTTTGCACCTTTTTTAGTAAATCATCTTATCTCAATGTGGTTCACTTATAAATATTTTTTAGTTGCAAAAATATAAATAATAAAATTTTAAAAATATCTTTAAATTTTCATGGTATTGTCTTACTGTATAACACTCATATATAAATACAAATAATTTAGCTACATAATCTTAAATATAGAAAAATATTATTATTTATATATATTTTTTTTAATATAAAGATCTAAGATATTAGGTATGGCTAAATGCATCCACAAGTTTAGAATATAATAACACGGCCCACCATATTTCATGACATGATCAAGAAGTAATGCCAACTAGCAATGTGCCCATTCAAGGAGCTTGGATATAGTATGGCGTTTTTATCTCAACCTAAAGTTTAGAGTAAGTGTCAAAATAATTTATATAAAATGTTAAGATAGTACCTAACTTTTTAAATTGAGGTTGAAATAGTCCAGACTTAAAGCTATTAGGAACTGTTTTGATACTTTTATAAAGTCTGGGACTAAATTGACTGCAAGTAAATGATCAAGGACAATTTTGGCGATTTACTCTGAGAGTTTTTTAGTAGATGATAATATGAGTGCAATAAGATGTAATTAGGAAGAATTATAAAAAAACTACGTTAAGAAAAATAAATTACAAGATTCAATAACTAGAATAAGGGGAGGAGCAAATATATTAGGAGGATAGATATCAACATTCATGATTGAATGATAGAGGCCTACCTTGGAGTATAAAGGCCTTCGTTTGAATGGTACTAAAGCTGAATACATGGAATGCAAATTTATTAATAGTAGCTCTAATGACAGAAATGTAACTATGTGTGAAGAAATTATTAAAAGGCGTGAACGCTTTTGATATCTCAGGTATATTATTCAAAGTGATTGTTATATTGATGGGGATATTATTAGTAGAAATCAAGTTTGTTGGTTGAAGTGGAGGAACGCTTCGGGCCTATTGTGTGATAGAAAAGGACCTCTTAGACTGAATTTAAATTAGAAAATTGTAAATTAAGGATCGATTATATTAAAAGAAAGTGTTGTGCCACATATTGAATTATAGAAAAGAAAAAAAAATAAACCTTTAACGGATCAAAGTGAATGGAAAATAATTTAAAAAATACAAGAATAGATTATTTTACCATCTTAGATCATCAAAACACTAATCTAATTATTCAGCCATTTTAATAGCCACCCAACCTAATAAAATGATCTATCTCATTAGCGGTGCCATTTAAAGATAATAGATAGACGAAGGTCAAATTTTACTAAATGAGCTAATTTTAAATTAAGCAAAAGCGGTGAGTTCCGTGGTGTGTATGGTCCATCTTATAGCATAAAACCTTCTTCTAGGCTTCATAGTTTCTACCCTTCTTCTAGGCTTCATGACTCAGGAGCACAGTATAACCACATTGTCTTTATAGAAATTACAATGCCCTTACTTGTTTGCAATTTTTGAGTGTACTCATGAAGATATTTTGAAATTACCTTTGTGAACTTTAACAGTATTTAAATTTGTTAACATTATCAAATTGGTCTGATGAGTGATTATCTCCAATTATGACATGCAATCAAAAAGCCATTATCAATAATAGGTGCCTCAAAAGCACACATAATGTTTCACAGTTTAGTATTCTTTCATATTTTTTTAAAACAAGTTGATCGTGTTGTTGATATGCAATGAAATTTATTCTCATTTAGTGTGTGTTTCTTCCTTCCAATGTCAATGATCACTTGAGATCAACTATTGAACCCTATTGCATCATTGGGTGGTCCAAATTGTAGGTGGACAAGACAAGCTCAATTGGAGCTAAAAAAATTCTTTTAATAATCTTTGAAGAGTAATGGGTTGTGGGAACACTAATAGTTATCATCGAAGAATCAAGCTCAAGTAAATACATAAACATATAGATTCAATTTCTAACATTAATGTGTAATGCATATTGTATCAAGAGATGAGGCTTAATTCATAAAGAATTAAGAAAGGCTTGAAGGTAGGGATTATGACCATACCCTATAAGAAAAGTAGTCTTGATTGAATTTTCACAATGAAGAACTTTGAAGTTCTTAAGCAAAAACATTGTCAAACATCTTTTTTCTTTTGAAATTTATGATTAATCAATAATTCTGAGTCACTAGCAGAAAAGATTAACTCAACTAGGGGTGAATTATAGTCATTCTCAAGCCACTTAGTTGTCAAAACATTGATCGTGTTGACTCCACCCATCGAACGTGGCACACCATATGTTACTCATCACAACGGAATTTGCATATTTTTTACTAGATGACAAGCCTAGAATGCCTCCAAATCAATCAAGATCCTTCAAGAAAGCTCAAATTACTTTGAAGATTTTTCTTGATTAACTTTCTTCTTTTTTAAATTTCTTTTAAAAAACTTTCCAAGCTTAAATTTTTGCATTTTTATTGGCTAATTTGGTTTTTAAATTATTTTTAGTGTCATTTAATTTGATCTTTCCTTTTCTTTCGTTTAAATTGTTTTGCTTTTCTTTTCCTTTGGGGTCTGTAATTTGTATTTTCTCAACTATATAGTTAATGATTTATGACATTACAGATTATCTGTAAAATTAGTGAACTTCATTTAACTTCTATTTTTAGGCTTACACCCCAATCACCCTTAATATTTCCATCTTTCCTACAAAGTCGGAATGCAAAAGTTTCTAATTTTACATTCTTAAGGGTCTGCTTGGGGCAACTGTAGCTTAATAAAAAAACTGTTGCGCAGAAACTGCTGCAGATAAGCTAACTATCTATTTATTTTTTTGTAGTTTAAAAACAGCTATGTTGTAACTATTTCTGGATAAATGATCATGTCGCCCTTAGATAATAATACTGTTTCTAATAAATTTGTTCATACCCATACATTTTATACTTTAAAAGTAAAAGTCTAGTACATAACATTACAAAATAAATATAGACACCTCATTCAACAATGAATATCATGATTACTACAATTAAGAAAAAAAAACTATTAAAATAATAATTAATAATAAGATAATAATAATTTTTAAACACAGCTCCATATTTTTCAAATTCTAACTAAAAAATCAAGTACCCAAAACAATACTTACAGGGCACCCATATTTTTCAAATTCTCATTGGTTACATATAGGATACCCAAAACAATGCTATCTAAATACAAGCACTTGAAAAAAATCTATCTTTCATTGTATATTTTTCAATTCAGGAAGTGACATACAATGCTCCGAAGGAGTGCTATCTACAAATCAAGCTCCCTCTTTCATCCATTTTTCAGTTGAGGCGAAGAAATATAGGGCACCCGAAACATTGCTATCTATATACAGGGCACCCGAAACACCATTCCATAAAACCCCATAAATCGCAACCACAAAATTTTCACAATAACAAGATGAAAATGACAGCCACAAAATGAAAAAGCTCATGATCGATACCACAAAATTCTCTCAAAACCCTAGATATCGCAAATGAGAAAGCCACAAATTACAAAGAAAAAGGCATTTCATTGATAATGAGCAAATGAATTACACATAGTGCACAATAATCAGAGATCAGAGGGAAAAGAGAGAGGAGGAAGGCAAGTTGCCACCGGAGAGAGGCGCTTGGAGAAGCACGAGAGGGAAACGAGAGAAATACCTAAGCAGCGGAGTAAAAACTTCACGAGAGCGAACGAGAGAGGTAGCTATTGCAAAAGAAAAACAAGAGAGAGGACGCCACGGGATTGAGAGGGAGCTGTGGGGCAACGAGGTAATATGTCAGCAAAAGAATGCGGGTTGCAAGGTCGAACCCACATCCACGTATTAAGATAGATTATCTAGGAACGCCACCGTGCCTCTATTTCCAAACATACTAAGCTGCATTTTCAAAACGCAACACGCCATAAAAGCTGCCCCAAGCTCGGTTTTCCTTGACGTAGATAAAATTTTTTTTTAACAAAATGTTCCCTAAGGTTGTGTCAAGCTTAGTTTAAATTTTGTGATCATGACTTTTTATAAGCCTAAAGTCCCATACGTAAATACTCCTCCCACTCACAGAGGAGGCCTCTCAATTAAAGAGCTTGCTCAAGATCAATTTTAGGCTTAAAATTATTTTTAGATGAGAATTTCACTAATTAGAGAACATAAGTCAAAAAGATAAACTAGATGAAAATCCTATAGTTATGTCATTCTACATATACTACTTACCAAGTATGTCAGCAAAAAGGTCTTCGAGCTCTAATATCCATAGAGCTTTATTAGCAATCATGGGCTATGTCATTCTAGATACACTAGTCACCAAGTATATCAACAGAAGGCACAAAGCATAACTTGTTGCAATTTAAATTTAGGAAACATAACTGACAAAGAGTTTAGAGGCATGAAAAAACCATTAGTTTTCAATTTCAACTAAAAAGAGTTCAAGAAACAAACAATCCTTCCATTACTTGACGGAGAATTTTCCGGCTGAAATTTTATGCTGAAAAAACCGATACATGAAATGACTCAACATAACCAGCAAAAATTTCTTAGGGGCATTTACAGACATATTCCTATGTATTTGCATATGTAGCACCTAAAGTTTCCTTTTAACATTTATACCACCCAAAGATTTCATATCACAAAAAAATATCACTATTTTAACTTTTAAAAAAGGTTGAATACACCTTTTTCATGCATATATGTAAAAATTGCCATTTAAATACATAGGAGTTAAGTGGTATTGGTATGCCTGTAAAACTTCCAATTTCTTAATGGTAAGAAACCTTCATGGACAATAATAGAGCACTTTCTTTCTTGTTTTTTTGGCAAACCAGATATAATTTAGCTGAATTTACATACATATCACACAAATCTTATGTATTTACATATCTCACACCTAAACTCGCATATTTACATACATATATGCATGAAAAGGTGTATTTCACTTTTAAAATGTGGTAATAGTACTATTTTTTATGTGACATTAACGACAAAGTTTAATTGTCAGATATGTAAATACAAAAGAATTTCGTGCTCTGTAAGAAAATGCCCATATAATTTATCTAGAAATGCAAATTAGAACATACCTAACATTACCTTTAACCTACATCCAAAAAGTGGAATACAATATATGAACCTTGGGCGGTAAGTTGGATTGGGTTATAAGTCCACAAATTAGTTCAATTAAAGCTTCTTTCAACCAGCAACAATCTTAAAGCACAAACATGTAAAATGTTTTAGAAAAGCAAGATGGTTTAGGGCTTTAGCTTCACCTTCCTATCGAGCAAGATTGCCGGCATTGCAACTCGGAAGCATCAGTTTGGTTCGGACAATAGATAGGAGCGCATAAAATGGTCCAGCTGTTAAGCTCAAAAACAGGTGCTTCGTTGTAAATCAAGAAACTCATATGTCAAGCCTGCAAAATAAGGAAAAAGTTTGGGGAAATTCACATGCAAATCACAAACTTTTTATTTAATCATATATCTAACACTCATAGTTTGATATTTACATTTTTAACACATTGGTGTCACAAAATTATGCATGAAAAGGTGTATTTCACTTTTAAAAATATAGTGATTATGATATTTTTGATGTAATGTTAAAGATTAGAGTGGTATGTCTGTAAATGTCCAAAATGCTTTAGGTTTTCATTTGAAAAGGAATGTAAAGAAATTTCAGTAACTCAGATGTAATTATCTGCCACCAAATGTCCCCTAAAACTACGAAATTGTTAGTTTGCTGTTCAAATTGACATGATGGGTGAGATGCAAGTGAAAAAATTGTTCTTGTAAATCTATTTTTTGTAGAATTTTCTCTTAGATTTCTTGTTTTCTTACATTGACAATAAAGCATTTGCAAGAAGCAGGAAGCTGATATTTGCAAACAATCTAGAAATTTATAAGAGAATTGCTCCAAATGAAAAACTTATTATTGCTCTTAAAAAATAAAATGTTGCAGGAGATTGACGTTGTCTACCAGCTCACAATACCTTTTCGGACTTATCATCGAATGATTGCTTAATATAGATGGGAGTATATGCATATAAAAAAACTTCTAGAAAACTATGGGCGAATTCAAATTTAAAAATATCACCTTTTTACAGATTTTCTAAGTCTCAGGGCTAGGGTTTCTGACAGATTTTCTACCTCTCGAATTGTAGAATTTAGGAGAGATCGCCAACATCTCAAATTCTAGTAGGTGTTTGTCTTTTATGAAATTGTGCAAGTTGTGTGATGTTATACTGCTTTGATTTGAGATAAAAATAATTTATTTGCCCCAATTTCAATGAAAATTCACCTTGAATGTATTAAATTATTATCAGAACGTCAAAAAACTCTAGGAAGAAATAAAGATCGCAGCATGCCTCACGACGATACGATCGCAATTCAAGCTAGCTGTGAAGTCGAAGGGAGGGTCGTGGCTTACAGGTTCTGATCGCGGTAATCTGAGCCTGCGACGGTCTCATTTTGCCTTTCTTTGTTGTGCGCTGCAATGACGAGATCGCAGTAATCTAAGCCAACAACAGTCTCGTCACGTGACTGTCTCGCCTTTCTCTCCCGTACAATAATGATGGGATCACAAAAATCTAAGGCAACGACGGTTTCATCCGGACTTTCTCCATCGAGCGCTGAACCACCTTCGCGGTCGAACCCCATGATGCAATCGCAATAAGAGCTATCTGGGGATTGACATGATCCGGGATCACTGACTTGCAATACAATCACGATAAGAGCTAACTAGGAAGCCAAACAATGGGACAAATAACAGCAAGAAAATGGATGCTTTGTGAGAGAGATTGATAGTAGAAGCAAGGCAACTTAAAACCAGAATAGAAGTGAGGTTTTCAACCATAAAAGAAAAGTTTTCCTCAATTGACAATCGATTTGAGACTTTGGAGGAGTGATGTTGAGACTTATTGAGATGCAATCCAAGACCCCGATAGTCGTTCAATTTACAAACCTTAACTAAGAGTTTGGCTCAAATGGAGGGTGGATTAGAGATTTCCGATTGAGGGGTTTGGATTGAAACATTGGAATGGGGTTATGCAAGATGTATGGAGGAGCACGAAGAAGGAAGAAGGAAGTCGGGATTGGGTATGATTATGATCAAAGGATGGAATTTTACCTTTTAGATAAATGAGGGGAAACATCGGAGGGAGAGGAAGTTTAAGCTGTCAATTTTTGAGAGGGAAGACATGCATGGATGGGTGTATTGAATGGAACAATACTTTGAGATGAATGGGCTAAATGGGGAGGCTCATGACAGCAGGGTTATGTTTGGAGGTGAAAAACCTAGCATGGTTTCAGTGGAGGGAGGCTAGATACCTGATCCGCTCATGTGAAAAAGTTAAGGATTATTTGTTGGAAAGTTTTTGAGCCAATTGAAAAGAATACCTACACGAGCAATTCTATGTTTTAGCTCGGTAAAAGAATGAAATAAAGGGAGAAATATGAGCTATTGTCGGAATACTACAAAGAATTTCTAAAACAGTATTGTAGACTAATTTCAGGAAGGTTCTAAAGCACGACATATGTTTAACTCTTTGTATGCTAAAACCACAATGATTAGGGAAACTATGAAATTAGAGCACTTGGTTGTAGATTCAAAAAACAATTGAACTGGCTAATAGGAACAATACAAGTGGAGCGTCATACAAAAATGCGACGACCACAATGATACAAAAAACTCATACAGTGAAAGTCCGGAGGGAGGCTCCCCGGGATATAAATAATGGGCCACGACTTCGAGGGACCTTCAAATGTCTTACAAGATCAAAAATTCAAAAGAAACGAGCAAAAGGACTATGCTTTCGATATGATGAAAACGTCGTTCCAAGACACTGTTGCAAGGATTGAACATTGCAGGTTCTCACAGTGTGATAAGAAGACATGAGAGCTTGAACAAAAATCATTTTTTTTTATCCACCTGAAGGATAAGGTGTTTCTTTGGGAGGGAAGTACTATTACGCCAGTGCCTACCGTAAGAGCAACTTAATCTTTTATTAGCCTCAAAGCAATTTAAGGTTTGTTTAGGACAGTTGTTGATTATTTATAATCTACAGATTATCAGAATAAACTGACTTGTTATTTATGACAGCTTATTCAGAACAACTTACTGACAGCTGTTGTTGGATAAATGATCATTCTACCCATGTTTAATTAAACTATTTGCAATAGAACTGTACAGGGAAAATAAAAGATAGAACAAAAATCTCAAACAATTACAGATCAGTTACAGAAATTAACATACACTGCTCACTATTTCGTTACTTCAATTCTACAACACGATCAAAAGAGCGCCTAAAACCTAGAATACTACTTACGATCAAAAGCAAGTCAATCTAATTATTGTAAACATTTTAAAGAGAAGACCGAGCATGTTCCAAATCTTATAAGACTGCTCAAACTCAAAAACAATCTAAAAGCAAATATCACTTATATTTTTACAATTGAGTTTTTTGCTCCATCTCAACAACAGATTTAAATAATTCCATGCATGAATAACATAGCTCCAAAAAAAAAACAACATTGAGAATCACCAAGAAAAACTGAGATTAACAAAACGATCCCAACAAAAAAGAAAAATCTAAAAGCAGAGAATAGCACAAAATATTAAAGTCTTTACCTATTTTCGGCAAATCAACGCAAACCCGGTAAATCGCCATTAACTTCGCCCATCAGCTCAAAAGCAATCGATCTTTCCTAATCCGACCAAGATACAGAGCAAGGAGCTCAGAGCAACACAAAAGTCAACCCAATTCTAGGGTTCGCAGCGAAAGCGGAGGAAAAACCGAGAAGAAAAGAGGCGAGAGAATCAAAGAAGGAATCAGAGCTTCCTCCAGGCCTCGAAATGGCAGCGAAATGAAACGCTAACTCGGGGAGGGCGAGGCGAGGGCAATGGGAGCAGAGAGGGGCACCGAGGAACTTTTCAGCTAACGCGCGAAGCAGACGCAGGACGCGGCCCTTTCCCCTTTTCTCCGTCTATTAACAAAATTTTGGAAGGGCGTCGGAGCGGAACGAAATCGCAGCGCCGAGCGCATTTTTCAAACACCCATGCGACGTTTTCATACCACCACCGCAGTCAATAAGCTGCCCCAAACGGGCCCTTAGTCTTTTATTATTAATTACTATTTGGTATAAATAGAGCTTACTAGTTTAAGGTTAAAGTTACGCAGAAGATAACAAGTCTCAAGTCGTAGGGTTAGAGTTGGGGAGAGATTTCCTACATCTCGAATTGTAGATATTGGGAGAAATCGCCAACCTCTCGAATTGGTGATGCTAATCTTTTACGTATTCATGTGAGTTGCGTTGTGTTGTATTACTTTGATTTGAGATTGGTGAAACAAAGTATTTTAATTTCAATGATAATTAGTCTTGGAGCATGTCATAAACATCATGCATGGAACAGTGTCAAAGAACAAAACCAAAAAAATGGAATGCCAACCCATTTTTAATCAGATTTCACTATCAAATACTTTGTCCATCAAATATGAATTTTTTTCAAAACATTAAATTGAAATCAGACATTTATTGCATCCCACAGCATTATACTATGTTTATTTATAGTATTAAGTAGGTGTGCTGAATAATACCCGATTAGTCATACTTGATAAGATAACGAGCAAGAAAACAAAATAACAGTTTCAGACTTTTCAGGCATTTTTACATACAAACCACCCATTTCCCATGTACTTACATAGGTAACAGCAAAATTTTAATTTAAACATTTATACGCCTCAAAGTTTACATATCACATAAAAATGTCACAATTTGAACTTTTAAAAAGTGAAATACACATTTTCATACATAGGCATAGTGGTATGCACGTAAAAATTGAAGTTTAAGTGTTGATATGTAATTGCATAGGAATTGAGTGGTATCTATGTAAATCTCGCACTTTATAAGCTGGATTCTCTGATAATCAGCTTCCAGAAAAAAAAAAGGCCCAAAATAAAATAGTCGGGTATCAATTAGAGGAATTCAGGAAGTGAGAGGCTTATACATGTGGACAAATCCAAGAGCAGAGACATTTCAGAACTTATCCACTGAGTTTGTCTGAATGGATTATACGAGACTGTCTTTCAACCCTGTTTTATTTTATGACGAGGAATCAAAATATTTGCAAAAAAAAATAAAAACATGATAAAAAAACCAAAATATAGATTAAGAAATTTAAAACACACGAGTGTCACAGTATTAGAGAGACCACTAGTAATAGTTATGACTCGCCATCAATATTTTGTCAAATTGCAACTAATACAATCTAAAACGGTGTTTACTTCAGAGTCTCCACTAAAAGAATTTCTAATATTCTGTCGACATTTTGATGATAGAAGACAATGTTCACCTTATAAACCTTTAACAACTTCAAAAATACTAAATATTCTGTAGTTAACTAATAAATTCTATTGATAGAAAACGAATATTTTGTAATTTTAATTGTTTATATTGAATTTCCAACATAGTTATATAGACATAAATGCAACACATGTGTCATTGCTGATTCAGAATTAATATTGTAGCAGCTGTTATTTTACCATTTTGTTGGTTTACAATAGTAAATATTTGTAACCCATATGCTATCATTGAATTAATGGCAAAATGTCTCAAGGCAGAGGTCAGGGTGGGATAAATAATTAATTAAGATTCACAAGAAAAATTTCACATCTCATATCAATGGATTATCTTAATCATTTATTGAGCACAAAGGAGCCTCACTCATAAAGATTTGTGAAACTCTCCTTACTGCTTTAACATAAATTCTCTCATGTATTATTAGAAAATGTTGTTCATTTATAATAAAAAAGAATATTCCAGGAAACTTGAGGAAATACTAAAATGCATGAAAATTTCAAAATAACATATTATACTGAAACGTCAAAGAAGAGTACATAGATTAAGTAGCTTATAAATAGACATGCCCCGTTGTCTGAACCAAATTAAGAACAAGAATAAATTTAAAAAAAAAATTGCCTTCTTCAAATGATTCCCACTTTTACAAAGTCTTTTAATCCTTTTCATACTAATTTTTACTTAAATCTACGAGAGCTCAAAGCAAGGTCGATCCGCTACTAAGAGCAAACTTTTCCGGACACAACAATGATTGACGCATTCCTCTCATCCATCCCAAATCCATTTTTTTTCTGCAGGAAAAATTTGATTTCTGATCTATCAAAATAGAAACCTATTTTTATGCCCAAGATTTGTGTGATGTTATGAATAGGAGATATAATAGTCCTAATAACATTTTTCACTTTAATTATAGCACAAGAAAAATGAGAATCAACATAAACATTTCACAAGCACTTCTTGCAGACCAATATTTCCAAAAAATGAAGAGCTAAAGAAGAATGGGACAAGTTGCAAAACTCCATGACATCAAGTGCCCCTCCTTTCAGCGTTTGTAAAAAAAAATCACTCTAAGAAAGAACTACTTAAATAAAAGAAAAAACTACAATGCCAAACTAATAAGAAATATAGACATGTAAAAAAACTATTGTTCCAAATAAAATCATCATGCTAAATTCTATAAGAAAAAAAGAAAGAGTAATCTCTTCTATGTTCGTAAACCGCATTAAAGAAAAAAGAAAATACCGTGTATTTGGACTAAAGTTGTAACAATCACGACCTGAGATGAAAATATCTCTCACAATCTTGATAAAATCAAGACAAAAATCAAAATTAAAAAATTTTGATTACATTGAGGCAGCACCCATAAGCAATACAGCCATCGGCATTTAAAAAGGTAAAATAAATATCAGTAAGTACTTTAAATAACTAGAATAGACCAAATCTTGTCCATAACTTAGTACCTAACAGTGAGATTTTTGGTCCTTTTTCCGTCCACTATAGTATATGTATATATGCAAGGACCTACAAGAAACCAGCAACAGGTCGGTGGCTCAGTAAAGAAAAATAAATGCGCAGGGGACTAAATTCGTACCAGAACCAAGCCAATATGATCAAGATTTGAGATGATGCAAGTTTAGAGGGCACATGCATATTAAAAGCCATTAGATTAATGAATTCATACCAACCATAATAACTAAATGTACAATATGTTAAGCATATCTAGCATTGCAAAATCTCTTTGATTTCACCACAATATTTTAGATTTTTTGTCTTTGAAAATATTAAGGGTTTATTTGGTTTGCTGAAAAAAGAATACGGTGTTATAAGTAGTGTATTATACTTGACATAATTTAGGATTGTTTGATTCTAAGTAAAATAATTATAAGATTTAACATTTTTTTATTTGGTTTGAAGAAAAATGAATTCAATGTTAAATAAACTCGTTAAGGTCGGCAAAAGCAACGAGTGGCCAGGGTTGGCGGCAACAATCAATGGCCTGAGTTGGCAGCGGCAAACAACTGTGAATAGCGGTAGATGGTGNTTGATTTCACCACAATATTTTAGATTTTTTGTCTTTGAAAATATTAAGGGTTTATTTGGTTTGCTGAAAAAACAATATGGTGTTACATGTAATGTATTATAATTGAAATAATTTAGGATTGTTTGATTCTAAGTAAAATAATTATAAGACTTTGAATTTTTTTATTTGGTTTGAAGAAAAATGAATTCAATGTAAAATAAACTCGTTGAGGCCGGCAGAAGCAACGAGTGGCCAGGGTTGGCGGTGACAACCAATGGCCTGAGTTGGCAGTGGCAGACAATGGTGAACAGCGGTAGATGGTGATGATGGCAACCGGTGCAAGCAGTAGGGGTGGCGAAAGGCTGTCGCAAAGGTGGCGAAAGGTCGACAAGGGTGGCAAAAGTCCGGCGGCCGGCGGTGTAACTTTACACAAATCGGTGTATATAAAATTTGCCCAAATCCAATAATTCCAAATACATTGAAATTTAACGCAACATTTGTTTTTCTTCCAACCAATCATTTGATATTCTATAGCCCCTGCAAAATGAAAGCATGTTCCTGACCAAACAACCCTTATAGCTCAAAANTCTTCCGATCCAACCAGTGCAAGCGGCAGAGGTGGCGAAAGGCTACCGCAGAGGTGGCGAAAGGTCGACAAGGGTGGCAAAAGGCAGGCGGACAGCAGTGTAACTTTACACAAATCACTGCATTTAAAATTTGCCCAAATCCAATATTTCCAAATATGACAAAAATGAACTAGAGTATGAATTCCAAATAAATTGAAATTTTACGCAACATTTGTTTTTCTTCCAACCAAACATTTGATATTCTATAACCCCTGCAAAATGAAAGCATGTTCCTGACCAAACAACCCCTATAGCTCAAACACTAGTGCTCTGAAAATGCACAAAACCTTATTGGACTACTCAAGCTTTGCCTTTTAAATGATTTTCTTAACTTTAACTTTTAACTTCAACTGCATTTATCTGGCTAGGAATTTTTTTTTTTTTTTTGGTGTTGAGCTTCTTCGAAACCTTCATTTCTGACATAAATCTTTCTCAACAGATCCATCGTTCTAGTATTAATCAGTTCACCACAGCTGACATGCACTTGAAAAAATTCAAGTTCCAAAAAAAAAGAAAGGCATTCTCAAGTCAGCAACACAAATATATTAACAATAGCATTATAAAAACCCTAATCACTTGATTAACTAAAAACTGATAGCACTCTGCTAACACAGGAAAAAGATTTAATGTATACGGTACCTGTCAAGTAAAGCAGTACTTTCAAAGGCAGTGCCGCCTTATGTTCCATTAAGCACATAACATCATCTGAGAAACCAATACCAAGATCATAATTTTACACCGAATCTACTCTTTGGTGGCGCCCTCCAATTTGTTTCAGTATATTTTCTCTTTCCAATGCTATGCATCTCATTTCTTCTACTCTTACTAGTAATAAGTTCCCTTTCTATAGAACTTGCTCTGATTGGAGATGGCTTTCTTGGTTGAACTTCTTGTGCAGGAAAAGAAAGATTATCATCTCTAACTCCATCATTGTCATCATCACTCTCTTCATCCCCGGATTCAAAATCAGAAGACTCTGAGAACTCATAATCTCCATCCTCTTCCTCCTCCCCCTCTTCCTCTATACCGCTAGCTTCTGCTTCGTAATCTTCATCATCCTCCACTGAATGCCCAACTCTCCTGGAACTCCGATCCTTCTTCTTTTTTTCCCCAGAACTCCTATTCTTATGCATAAGATGAATGTACCGATATCTAATCCCCATCATTGGATGCTTTTCTATCAAAAGATCCCTCCTATAAGCTTCCCTGAGAACAACCGTCTGTGTCCTGAGCTTGTTTGACAAATAAAAGATTCCTGGATGTTGGGTAATCAATTTTTTGAACCTCGCTGGCAGCCCAAGGTGCTGCCCAAGTAAAACTAAATTCTCCATCTCAGTTTTCTTCCCAATCAATAAGTTTAAAACCTCATGAAGAACCCCAACAATCCATTTCTCCTGAATATCACTCTTTGGCGGAAGGTTTGAACCAGATTCGTAGGGAGAAACATAAGGCAATTTTTGCCACTCGTCCAACCACTTCCTTACCTTCTTTTCAAGCTCAAATCCCCTCGAAAAATGTAAANTGGCGGAAGGTTTGAACCAGATTCGTAGGGAGAAACATAAGGCAATTTTTGCCACTCGTCCAACCACTTCCTCACCTTCTTTTCAAGCTCAAATCCCCTTGAAAAGTGTAACGGGAATGCTAAAGAGGCGCCTTTCTTGTAACCACCAGTCCGCATAGCATAATTCTCCATGGCTGAAATGGCGAGATCTTTTCGATAACATACGAGCTCGATATCTAGGTTATCCCTACCGGATGAGGGCGATATTTGGAAGTAATCAGGGAAGTCGGGTAAGAGAGAGCGAACAAAATCACAGGGGAGGCCGAGATCCCACTGGAGACGGTCGATTAGAGGAAGAGGCAGTCGGCGATAAGGGGCGAGCATCAGGAGGCGGAGGAGGCGATCGGCGGCGTTGTTGCGAGAGGACTCAAATGCGCGGAGCTCCTCGGAGTGGATTTGCATGAGATCGTCCGTGAGACTAATCGAAGGGCGGGGAGGGGAAGAGGAAGAAGAAGATGTAGAGGGATTCGGAGCTTCCTCGATGAAGGCGTTGGGGAAGAGACGGATGAAGCGAATGGCGCGGAATGGGAGGCGGAGGTCTTGACGACGCTCGGAGATGGCGTCGAGGGGAACGGAGGAGGCTGTGGAGGATGATGATGGGAAGTATTGAAGAAGGAAGTCTTTGAGTGAGTGGAAGNAGGAGGCGGAGGAGGCGATCGGCGGCGTTGTTGCGAGAGGACTCAAATGCGCGGAGCTCCTCGGAGTGGATTAGCATGAGATCGTCCGTGGGACTAATCGAAGGGCGGGGAGGGCAAGAGGAAGAAGATGTAGAGGGATTCGGAGCTTCCTCGATGAAGGCGTTGGGGAAGAGACGGATGAAGCGAATGGCGCGGAATGGGAGGCGGAGGTCTTGACGACGCTCGGAGATGGCGTCGAGAGGAACGGAGGAGGCGGTGGAGGATGATGATGGGAAGTATTGAAGGAGGAAGTCTTTGAGTGCGTGGAACGGGAGGAGGTGCTTCTCCTTCTCAACGGCATGATCGAGGCCACGGTCGCGGACCCAGTGGATGCGGGCGTCGATGAAGGTGCGGGCTTGTACTGCTGAGAAGCAGCGTTGGAGAAGGATGTGGGGGAGGAGGCGATGTTGGCCGGAGTAGAGCGCCGGCGGTGGCATTGGTGAAGTCGGAGCTGGTCGGCGGAGATTTGTGATCGTTTGGCGCGTCTAGGGGGCCTAGGTTTTAAGCAGGGTTTTATCTCCAGCGACCAAAGTTTATTTTGCTATTTAAAACATAAGAATTGAATGGCATGTATGTACTCATGCGCACCTCCTAATCAACTCTAAAATTTGCATATCTACTGCTATTTGCTAGCTAAGAAAAAAAAAACCATGAAAAAACCCAACTAAAAAAAATATCCCAAGACTCAATATAGTTAGTTCAGGAAGAGGAAAAAAGTATTACTTCCGAGAGAAAAAAAATATTACATATAAACTTCGGATACATCCGGAATCCAATAGTGGGGCACCACGTCTCAAGTGAGCCCCATCACAATACGCTGACATTGTTGAAAGCGGTGGGGCTCACTTGACATGTGGCACCCCATCATTGGAATGGACTCCGAACGCAAATTATGTCTGGAATCCGGATGTAATATTTTCTCCAGGAAGAGAGGGNGGGAGGAGGTGCTTCTCCTTCTCAACGGCATGATCGAGGCCACGGTCGCGGACCCAGTGGATGCGGGCGTCGATGAAGGTGCGGGCTTGTACTGCTGAGAAGCAGCGTTGGAGAAGGATGTGGGGGAGGAGACGATGTTGGCCGGAGTAGACCGCCGGCGGTGGCATTGGTGAAGTCGGAGCTGGTCGGCGGAGAATTGAGATCGTTTGGCGCGTCCAGGGGGCCTAGGTTTTAAGCAGGGTTTTATCTCCAGCGCTCGAAGTTTATTTTGCTATTTAAAACATAAGAATTAAATGGCATGTATGTACTCATGCGCACCTCCTAATCAACTCTAAAATTTACGTATCTACTCCTATTTGCTAGCTAAGAAGAAAAGACCATGAAAAAGCCCAACTAAAAACAAAATATCACAAGACTCAATATAGTTAGTCCAGGAAGAGGAAAAAAGTATTACATACGGACTTTCAAGAGGAAAAAATATTATATCCGAAGTCCAATGGTGGGGCACCACATCTCAAGTGAGCCCTATCGCAATGTACTGGCATTGTTGAAAGCAGTGAAACTCACTTGACATATGGCGTCCCATCATTGGAATGGACTCCGAACGCAAATTACGTCTCGGAATCGGGATATAATATTTTGTCCAAGAAGAGAGGGTTTCTCACCTCGCAGTCTGAACTGAGTTTCCTCCATGTGGCACATTCAGTTTTCAGCGTCGTAATCTTCACAATCACCCACTGATTCAGGGAGCTCATTCCTGTTTGGATCTTTCACTTGATTAGCGTCATCGTCTTCATACAGCTGGGAACTCAGCACCTGGCCTTGAAGGTCTTTGTGCTTCAAGTTACCTGCCACATTGCCACATGAAATCTTAATGAGGATGTTTTTATGTAAATATCCCTATTCTTAGAGATATGTACCTGGCATGGAATTTTTTAAGTATTCATGGATCTAATACATAAATTTCTAGAGGTTTACATGCATGCCATTCTATTCTTATGGATTTGCATATCCAACACCTAAACTTCAAATTTTAGATATATACATGTCACCTTAGGTAGGCATGAAAATGTATATTTCACTTTTTTTAAATTAAAACGTTAGTACATTTAATGTGATATGAAAGATTTGTGAGGTACAAATGTAAAAAATAAAGTTTAGGCGTTAGATATGTAAATACATAGGAATTTGGTGGTATGTATATAGATGCCCGAAATTTTTATATTTATATAACATATAAATCTTTTAACGTCAAATCAAGATGTCATTAATTGTTTAGATCTAAATGCACTTTTTCATGATATATTTTGATAAGAGTATGAACACTTGAATGTTATAAAATTATATTACGAACATTTAGATATTGAATTATATACACAACAATTACACTATGTATGTAAATATCTGTCTTATTAAACTATTGATGGGACAATGTTAAGACTGAATTTGCTTTAGCAAAAGTGCAACATAAGGCTAATTTATTATTTAGACATTGCACTGGACCTAAAACTATCAGGACTAAAAGCTTATTTTTTTGGGTGGGGTGATACTCAAACTCGACAAATTGAGTTTCTTCATTTTATTTCTAATCAATTTCTATTTGGAGAAAATTTGGTCCACATGAATGCAGACAATCCGACATCATGTCATGCTTAGATGAGCACAAACAGTTCTCAAAGACCTATTGCTACTAATAATAAAATCTTTGCCACGGCACGAGTTGTGCCTATGCAAATGGTGCAAACACAACGAGCTTTATACTGCTAATGGAGGAGGAAATAAAGAAGTACAGCTATTGTGGTGAAAGATTACCCATCCAGAAAGTGCAGCCGCTTGATGAATTATTATGAAGAAGAGCCTTAACATGGAACAGGAACTTCTCCAAGGACCTCTTGGTAGCAGGAACCTTGCTTGTAACCATCGTCCGTTTTGACCCCTTGCCAGTGACACACAAATATAAGATATCAGATCAAATAATAAACCGAAAAAAATAAGTGGTTCAAGATATAAGGACTCAATTAGAATTGAATAGGGAGTTGAACCAGATGATGCAATGAAAGATAAAGTTATTTTAATATGATTTAAATAATATCATAATAATTCAATAATGATATTTTAACAATTCATATAAATATATTAATTTTGGATGTTTAATCTTTTAATATTTTAAATTAGATTTTAAATCAAAATTTTGAGATATTATATTTTCTTAATTTTTAATTTAAATTCTTTATTTCTAGCCATTTAATCAAAATTCAAAAGTTAAAATTGATCAATTTTAGAGCTGCTGGTTATTTTAAAATCAGATTGATCAACTCCACTTGTGATATTCAATCATGTATCCATGTAAAAGCATCTTTGGGCCTATGGATAATTTGCGAAGAATTGGCACACGGTTAAATCAATCAGGCTAGCTTGTTTGGTTTAAATTTTAAAACTATGTAAAATGATAATGCCCTCTGGGTTCATTTTTATTTTATTTCTGCTTTTTTTTTAAATATGTTTGCCTAGTGTAGCTTTAAAAATTTTTATTTTTTAATTAATTATTTTAAAAACACATAAAATCTTTTAAATTTTTATGTTTTTAAAAACTAACCATTAGATCACATCAAACATATTCTACTTCAAATCAAAATATAAAAAAAATAAAATTATAAATTATAAATTATAAACTAAAAATAAAAAAGATCACAGGCAACCTTTTAAGTTCTGGGTGATAATGGGTAAGAGAGAGACACACCTTAGCCTCAGAGCACAAAGCCTGTATAACTCGTGTTGCCTTCTGAAATTCTTTGAACTAGACAATCATGACCACTATTTAGGAGATCGTAAAATTTTAGAAAGATTTACATACATACCGCTTGATTCTATATATCCACATATCTAACACCTAAACTTTAATTTTTACAAAGTATATGTCACCGTACTTGTGCATGAAAAGATGTATTTCACTTCTTAAAAGTTAAATAGTGGTATTACTTGTGATATGAAAGAATTGGGTGGCATAAATATAAAAAGCAAAGTTTAGATGTTAGATATGTAAATGAGAAGGAATCGGGTAGTACGTATGTAAATGCCCCATAGAGAACTACTGAATGAATAAGAAAACGATTCACCTTACCATTTGAATTATCAATTCATAGTGTGACTGAAACTGGGCTTGCAGGAAATCAAAAGCTGAGAAAAATTGTGCTTTTATCAGAAACATGATAGCAGTTTCTAGGAAAATTGGTGACTTTTATTCGGGGTTTTACCTTTCAGAAAAAGGTCAACAAACTTGCCTCCATATTTGACTGCCATGGCATGCATTGCTACCTGCAAACATCAAAGATATCATTTGGAATGATTGGCTCCGTCCAAATTTTCTTCACAAGACATTAGTTAAACGATAGCTTTCCCTTAATCCTTGTATAGTATTAATGTGTAAAAATATTTATATGCATACCATAATTTTTATATATTGACATATCTAACACCCAAACATGTATGTATATATTTATAACACTTCGGTGTCATAAACCTACACATGAAAAAATATATCTCACTTCTAAAAAAATATTTTTTAAGTGATATTAAAGAAGTGAATCTCATGTATGCAAATATGAAAGTTTAGATGTTAGATATGTAAATATCTAACAATTGTGGGGAATTTACGTAAATGCCCAAATTTTTTTAAAAAAAAATTAAACTCTAGCAAACCATTATTAATTGTAAATACGAAAAAGTACTTCAGTTCATAACACATTAATTAATGCAGCAACATGGTTTAGTTCATAGGAAAAAAAATTACAGGTTGAAACTATCCTCCTAGCTGGCTGTTCTAACGAAACCGGGCCATTGTCAAGCTTTGCAAACTAAGGATTTATTTGGGATCAATTTTAGGGCTAGTTTTGGATCATTTTTTTTTCCTTTTTTCCTAAAAATATGTTTATTAGGTGTGTTTTTTACATATTTCTATTTGTTGTTTCTAAAAAATAAAATAACATAATTTTTAAAACTATCAAAAAAATGTTTAGTTGTTTTAAGTGCTTTAAAAAGAACTATATCTTAATCAAACATATCAAACATTCTTCTGTTTCAAATCAAAACATCAACAAAACAATATAAAACAAAAAAAAAAAAATGAAAAAAAAAAAAGTGATCCCAAACAGCCCCTTATATTTTTGTTTTTAATATTTTTTTAAAGAACATTTTTGTTAGTGTATTTTCTTTGCATGTTTTTATTTTTTATTTTAAAAAATAAATTAATTTATTTTTAAAACACTCAAAACCCCTAAAAATTATTCTGAGTGTTTTTTAAAAAAAAACTAACAGCGTAGCATAGTAAATATTTTTTATTTGAAGTAGAAGCATAAACAAAACAAAAAAAAAGATAAATAAAAAAATGATCCCAAATGGCCTCTAAGTTGAGCAAAAAAGATATAACAACTACTGCAAAGAATAAATGCTACCTTGTCATGAATCTTGCATAGGCTGACTAAAGAAACAACCACATGGACTGATTGTTGGATCTTTAACAACATTTTTTCTGCAGCCTCCCTTTGACTAGTTTTTCCATGCATCATCTTCACTTCCTTAACCTGTTCATTAAAAATTATAATCTTAGGAGATTTATTGTAATAATTTGTCAAAAAACAGTAACTAGAATGCCTAAGATGCAAATAATTGTTAGTTCCATCACCCACCAGCTTACTTAAAACATTGATGTTCTCCTCGTGCTGCATCCAAAATGATAGTTTTTATAAATAACTGAGGCAGAAAAGAAGGAAAATTAATAAAGGTGACCAAACAGATACAAGGAATACTTACCAGCACCCTGTACCATGTAAGAAGAGTGGTTGGGCTCAAAGTTGGAAAGTCATGTGTAGCATCTTGTGATGTAATAGTTTTAACCGAAAGAGCCTGACATTGATATATCACATATATTAGTGGTTTTCAAAGTTTAATTCGCAATACCCATTGCACAGTAATCATTCAAATATTGCATAGATGACTTGTTGAAGTTTCAGTCCGTCAAGGAATGGTACCAAAATTGGAACACAATTTGTTGGATTCAAAATTTTATGTGGACAACACCAAAACATTACTAACAAGCCCAACGAGAAACAGAATAAGAGATTGGAGAAAAAATGAATCAACAGTGAGAAGCTAAGGGCATGTTTGGGACCACTTTTATTTTATGTTTTTGTTTTTATTTTGCTTTTGTTTTAAAAACAATATTGTTAAATGCATTTTTTGAATCTTGTCATTTTTAGTTTTTAAAAATAAATTAACTTGTTTTAAAAAATACTCAGAAAATATAAAAGTTGTTTTTCAGTTTTTTAAAACCAACTAAAAAAGTTATACACCATATCAAACATGTTTTCTCTTGAATCATAATATTAATCAAAAAAAAGAAAAGAAAATGATCTCAAACAGCCCTTCAAAGATTTCTCTGAATGAGTTTGAGTGCCGAAATGCCTCCCCTTGGGCTCTAGCCCTAATTTCTTATTAATGGATTTGGTTCAAATCTTGGCGCACTTAAAAAAAACTATATATTTAGAAAGATTACATAGAAATGCCAATGGCTGCTAGCTGGTAAATAAATAAGGCATGTAGCATAATTAATATTAGTTAATGACAAATTTATAATATAGCTAATGACAATTTTATATTATAGCCTTGAGAGCCTAAGGCAATTGGCTTATTGATTAAAGTTCTCGGCATAGTTGAAAAAAGTTGCTAACTTAGCTAACCAACTTGCTTGGACGAAAGCTGAAAGGTACCTCATGAGCATTGCGCCAATATGCCGAAATGAACTATGAGGCCAATTCATCATAATTCTGACTAGTTCAGCATAAGCTTAGTGAATTCATCTTAAACCTAGCAAGTTAAGATTGGTTGGTGAATTTATGTTGACTTTTAAATGAACCATCTTAGCTTGAACCAAGTTTGCAAGATATTGGGATGTGCATTTAGTGCTCAATTCTCTTAACCCTCGGAATGGCAATAGCAAAAAGATAAAAGAGCAACAACGGCAACAACAAAGCCTTAATCCCACTACGTGTGGTCGGCTACATGAATCGTTTTTCTCCATTGCATCCTATTTAGTGTTATATTTTCATTTAGTTCTAGTAAATTAAGATCATTTTTTATACAATAAGCCCAAGTCTTCCTAGGTCTACCTCTGCCTTTCTTAACACAGGTCGAATCTAAAACATCTACTCTCCTAATCGAATCATTAGATGGTCGACGTTTAATGTGATCAAACCATCTAAGACGACTTTCTCTAATTTTGTTCGTCCCAATTGCTACACCAACCATATCACGGATATATTCATTTCGCATTTTGTCTCTAAGTGTAAAACCACTCATCCACCTAATCATTCTCATCACGGCAACACTTAACTTATTATTATGCTTCTCTTTTAAAGGCAATCATTTAGCGCCATAGAGCATTGCAGGTCTCACCACCGTCTTATAAAATTTCCTTTCAGTCTAAGCGGTACTTTTCTATCACACAAAAGGCCCAAAGCATTCCTCCATTTCAACCAACCAACCAACTTGAATTCTAATATTAGCATCCCCATTTATATCACCATCGCTTTGAACAACGGACCCAAGATATTTAAATCGTTCACACAATTTAATAATTTGATCACCCAAAGTCACACTTTTGTCACTAGAGCTATTACTACTAAAATTACATTCCATGTATTCAGTTTTAGTTCTACTTGAATGAAAGTTTTTAAACTCCAATGTAGACCTCCATAATTCAAGTTTTTCTTGGCTTTTTCTCTTGTTTTATCCAAGAGAAAGATATCATCAGCAAAAAGCAAACACAAGGTACATCCTTCTGTAGATGTCCAGCAAGACCATCCATAACTAAAGCAAAAAGATATGGGCTTAAAGCCGATCACTAATGTAATCCAATAGAAATAGGAAAATATTTGGTCAATCCTCCTTCAGTTTGAACACAAGTAACAGCTCTAGCATATATATCTTTAATGACTTGAATATAAGTCATATCAACACCTTTCTCCTCAAGAACTCTACAAAGGATATTTCTTGGAACCTTATCGTAAGTTTTTTTCTAAATCAATAACAATCAAATGTAGATTCTCCTTATTATCTCTGAACTTCTCCATCAAACCTTTCAATAAATGTATAGCTTTCATAGTAGGCCTGCCCGACATAAATCCAAATTGATTATGAGAAATCTTTGTTATGCGTCTTAACCTATGTTCAATTACCCTCTCCCATAACTTTAAAGTATGACACATCAACTTAATTCCTCCATAATTTGCACACTCTTGTGCATCCCCTTTATTCTTAAAAATGGGGACCAAAATACTCTTCCTCCACTCCTCAGGCATCTTTTTAGTTTTTAAAATAATATTAAAGAGTTTAGTAAGCCAAGAAACTCCCAAATCTCC
>JXCR01138808.1:648-51155 GCA_002079205.1 Phalaenopsis hybrid cultivar | reverse complement strand
CCTTATTTCCCCCCCCCCCCCCCCCACCCCAGTGCCCCCCGATTCACTCGCCTCTTCTTCTTCCATGCCATAGTTCCTCGTTGCTCGTAGCCAATGCAGTTAGTCGTTTCTCCCTTCCATTTTTTTCACCTCCTTCCTAGGATCTTGCCTTTGATGTCCTTCTTCCCCACCTATTTATGCACATTTTTTTGGTGTGATTTCTGGTTTTGGGTTTGCCACGAAGGCATTCCCCCTCCCGAGGACCTGTTTCCGACGGCGAGAAGTGCTTCGGTTGTACCTCGCCTAAGGTAGTGATTATTCCACTTTATTGTTGTTGTCAACCACTCCTACGCCTCCTCAAGCAGGCCACAGGACCCCCCAGTCCCTTCTAGCTCTCCGAAAGCTGCCTTCCATGTCCACACCTCCCCCAGTCAGTCGCAGCATCTCTAGGTTCCATAGAGCCCTCTCCAGATGCTGTCTTCAATTTTTGTGCCTCCCCCAGTCAGTCAGAACACCTCTAGGTTCCACTCAACGCTCCTCTAGTCGCTGCCTACCTTTCCTGCGCCTCCCCTGTCAGTCGCAGCACCTCCAGACCCTCCCAACGCAACTACAGCCACCGCAATCCCTCCCGACACCCTTTCCAGCAAGCTGCAATACTTGCAATCCTCTTTTGGCACCCACCCAGCGCTGATGTTCACTCTAACGTTCACCTAGCCGTCGCCAGCCCTTTCGGCAGAGTCTCAACCGCCACCCGGCGTTGTCCAGGACTGTTCCTGTCCTTTAGTAGTACTTGTTTTATTCCTTGTTGAGTTGTTACTTCATATATTATCATTCACATGTTTGTATTGTTTTCACCAAAGAGTTCATGTTGTATTTCTTTCGAAATCAACAATAAAATTGTGGCGTTTCAGTCGTAGTTTGGGTTAACTCTGGTATCACAATAAATGAAATATTGCTAAAGAATATCATCCATACTATCCTTAAAAGACATCGAGAAGACACATTAGGTCATAAATGGAAAAATACAAGAAGAATGTCTCCCTGCGATGAAGCCAAAAACAGAATAAAATAAAGTTGGAAGCCGGAAAACAAACATAGAAAACATATCCTCGCACGGCCGCACCCTAGTTAGGTCAATAACTCCTCCAAATCTCCCTTTGACAGTTCCTCAGAGGAAGCCAACTGCTTTGAAGTAATCAGCAGACAAGTTCTTGATTCCTCTAAACCGACAATCAGCTCTAGCAATAAAAGCAAAGAAATCGCCAAGCTCCCTTGAAAAAGAAAAAACTTCCTTAAAAAACCATTTTACGAGTTTAATAAATGCCTACAACTTTGATCTTACTCTGCCAAAGAAAGATATTTCTTACATGAATTTTGATCTCATCCTAGCAATATTTCTGCTTCGGTCAACAAAAAACTCAAATTATTATCTACTCAACATCCTTCTTCGAGAGATGCAAGGTATAATGTTATAAGTTGGCGTGCAAATTTCATGTTGTTGTTGAGTCATGGACGACCAGCAAAGCAAACTGAGACGAAGTTTGATTAGATAAAGTCGTTTCAGAGAAGATATGAAGGCCTGAATAATTTTTTGATGGAATAGAATTTTGATAGAGAGTACTTTTAGAATGATGACTTAGGGTCTGTTTGGCGCAGTTGTTGATTATTAATAATCTGCTGATAAGCACCCTCATGAGTACCAAGAGAAAAAGTACAAATCTATCTATCTATATATATATATTGTTGTGATATAAGTAAAAGAAAAAATGTTCAAATAAAGCTCTCAGTAAAAATGCTCAAATGAACTAATCCACTTAACACGAACTGCACAATCTTCCCCTCACGCTCACAGTCAATCCATTCACTCATACTTCACACACACACACTTTAAATCCTTCCCCTAACATAACTCCACCCCATATATTATGCTCCATCATGTGTAAATATACATCTTTAACCATCAAATCCAGCTCTGTAGGTACCAAAACTGAAATCCAACCTTGTAGGGACCAAAACCGAGCCAACAAATGTACAAATAACTTTCAGCATTTATTTAGGGAGCCATAAGAGTAGTAAAGCTGCAGAATGAAGTCCCAAATGTTAACTTAAATGAAGTCCCAAATTCAACATTTCATGTAGCAAATAAAAACAGAGAAATGAATTTTCCATAGCTTCTCATATGTGCTTCAGCTACCCAATTCTATAACCATTCTCATTTCTCAGAACATTGAGAAAAGGGATCCAACATGAAAAAGTAAATACATAAGAATTATGTGATCTGTATGCAAATGCCCCTTCAAAAATAACCACGCAATCTGCATTCAAAGATAAATCATGAAGGCCCCAATTTTGCCTTCGAATATATGCAAATGCCCCTTCAAAATTAAAAGCTCAAAGATATGAAGATGAAAAAAATTACATAAATACACACAGAGCTCCCTGACTTCGAATCAAAGCTTTTAACCAAAACCGAAATCCCCAATTCTATAACCATTCAAGTTTATGCTTAGATGGTGAGAAAAAGGATCCAACATAGCCGAAATTGACCACTTAAGGTGGAAAAAGTTAATACATAAGAATTATGTGATCTGTATGCAAATGCCCCTTAAAAAATAACCACACAATCTGCATTGAAAGATAAATCACACACTGCCAAATTTGCCTTCGAATATATGCAAATGCCCCTTCAAAATTAAAAGCTCAAAGATATGAAGATGAAAAAAATTACATAAATACACACAGAGCTCCCTGACTTCGAATCAAAGCTTTTAACCAAAACCGAAATCCCCAATTCTATAACCATTCAAGTTTATGCTTAGATGGTGAGAAAAAGGATCCAACATAGCCGAAATTGACCACTTAAGGTGGAAAAAGTTAATACATAAGAATTATGTGATCTGTATGCAAATGCCCCTTAAAAAATAACCACACAATCTGCATTGAAAGATAAATCACACACTGCCAAATTTGCCTTCGAATATATGCAAATGCCCCTTCAAAATTAAAAGCTCAAAGATATGAAGATGAAAAAAATTACATAAATACACACAGAGCTCCCTGAGTTCGAATCAAAGCTTTTAACCAAAACCGAAATCCCCAATTCTATAACCATTCAAGTTTATGCTTAGATGGTGAGAAAAAGGATCCAACATAGCCGAAATTGACCACTTAAGGTGGAAAAAGTTAATACATAAGAATTATGTGATCTGTATGCAAATGCCCCTTAAAAAATAACCACACAATCTGCATTGAAAGATAAATCACACACTGCCAAATTTGCCTTCGAATATATGCAAATGCCCCTTCAAAATTAAAAGCTCAAAGATATTAAGATGAAAAAAATTACATAAATACAAACAGAGCTCCCTGATCGAATGAAAGCTTAACCAAAACCGAAATCCAGCCCTGTAGGGACCAAAACCGAGCCAAACAAATGAAAAAATAAGCAATAAGAATAACAAAGCTCAAGAATTTGCACTGATTCATTTATAACCACCATATGAACAGAAATAACTGTGAGAGAGATCGAACACGGCCTCCGGGAAAGAAGGAGACGGATATCGGGTAGGGCAAGAGTGTGAGGTCAAAAAAAATACCTCATATCACGGATCACAGCTTCGGGGGAGCTCGAAACCGAAGGCCAGACGGGAAGGGCGAGGGCAAGGGGGAGAGACGGGAAGGACAACACGTGAAAAATAACCTAAACGCGAGAAGCATACGCGGAACGGCACCCCTAACCGGATTACCCTCCCTTAAAGAAATCGCGATAATAAAAAGACGCGTTTTCAAAACTTTCATGGCGAACGCTATTTCCAAAGCTGTTGCAGATAAACTGGTTGTCTGTTTGTTTTTTGTAGTTTCAAAACAGTTGTGTTGTAGTTGTTTTTTGACAAATAATCATTATGCACCCGTATAATAATGTTGTTTGCAACAGAACTGTTCATACCAGCACATTTCATACTTGAGATCAAATATTCAGTGCAGAACATTACAAAACAAAGAGACGCCTCACCAATCAATAACGTATAAAAGCAAGCATAAAACCAGAATCCAACATCAACTAAAAACAAACACCCATTTCCAAGTCATCGCGCGTTGGATTCCCAAATATTCCAAAATTCAACATCAACTGAAAACCAATTAACCATGAGCAATTGCCAAATCAAAAACCACAAATTCTCGAACACAGTAGGCATTAACGAACAGGAAGGGGAACAACCGCACAGAGGAAACCACCAAATTCTAGAGAATAAAGCCTTTTGCAAAATCAAAAGCCACAAAAAAGTTAGTGTACAAATTCCTCAGCACGAAGAAGAAGCACCGCACAGAGGAACCACTGCAAAGAGGAAACCACGAAAATCTCGACCATATATGCATTTCCAAAAACAAAAACAATAGCATAGTTAAGGTAAAGATTACCCAACAAGAAGAGACACCACAACACAGAGGAACCACCACATAGATGAACCACAACATAGAGTAACCACCATACAAATAAAACACAACACAGATGAACCACCACATAGAGAAAACACCGCACTCACAAACCACCGCACGAAGAAAAATCAACGCACTCACAAAGAACCGCAAAGTAGATAAAGGAGAGGAAGAAGAGAACTCACCGAGAGAGGCAGCCCTATCCATGAGACTCGTGAGAGAGAGAGAGAGGAGAGTTTAGGGCAAGTATCAAGAGGGAGGATCGCGGAAGAGAAGTGCACCGCTAGGGCCAGACACGTGAGAGAACAAATCGTGATGAGGACAGGAGCAACCCTGTCAACGATATATGAAGGGATGCGGGCAGCGGGGTCAAGCCCGCGACCACATTTCCTTCAGCTTTTTGTAAAGAGCTGCTATGTTGGAGTATTTAAAAGCCTCGATTGGCGTTTCCAAGCCACGCCGCAGCCCTACCGCTGCCCCAAACGGGGCCTTAGAGAATTCCTTAAAGGCTTAGCTCTTATTTAACATGTCTTGTCAATGATAAAAGGGTATTTTCAGTTAGAACCAAAATTACCACCAATTTATCAATGGAGAATGGTTGATCTTCTTGGAACCAAGACTAATTCAGAGGAGGAGAATTAGGCATACTGTTGAGAGTACCAATCATAAATTCTTGTGTAATTTCAACAAAAATAGCTTTATTGATCTTCTTTGATGTGTGAGTAGATGTGTACGAAATGCAAACACTTCAACAGACTAAGATCTCATAACATGACTGCAAAGCACAGTTGTTGCCCTAACATCAACAACGCGAATCTCTACACCATTGAATTGGATAGTGGCCCTTACATAATGAAATTTCATAGAGGAGACCACATTTGTCTATTCATAAGAGAACTCTCTACGCATACACTATTATGGAAATTACAGGTAGAAATGTTTTTCTAGTCCATTCTTGACAAATTTTTAACAAAGGTCATTTTTTTAGAAGTAAACATCAAATACCACACCTTTTTAACTTTTCAAGATAATTTCTTTCATGGCGCCATGGACTACTAGCCTGCTTGCCCTTCTACTGAAACATTTCGGCAACAGATTTAATAACCAATTTTTGAGAATCCAAAAAAATTTTAATTCAACAAATGTACCTCAATTTTCGCACCCATCAGATTTCAATCAAAACAATTTTAAAAAATTCTACACGAAAAATCGATTAATTCTATATAAAGTATTGTATGTAAATTATGAATGATTTGGAAGAAATAAAATGGAGTTATAAGTTTAATTAATTTAATTAACCTTAATTCCTTAGCTCCAGCACACCGTCTTACGCCTCCTTTATTCCTTTAGTGTGATCGAATGAGTTCGAAGGTCTTGAAATTTCCTCCCCTCTCCTGATACCCCTTTTCCCCTCTCAGTTCCACTCACACTCCCTCCCTCCCTGTTCCATTGAGCTCGGCAGAAGCTCCTGTGAGAGATTTCAATCGCAGCTCATCCCGGAGGCTCGATCAAGAAGGGAAGAGAGGCCACCTGATAAGCAGCGATCCACTCCTCGTTTTCGATTTCCCTTCCCCCTTGTTGATACCCCTCCCTTTTCCTTTCTTGCATGGTAGAAGCAGAAAGGGAGTTACGACCTCGCTATAATGCAAGGGCGCAGGTAGCAGACGGGTCGAGAAAGAAGCCGCAAGATGCGGTTTAGGGCTCTGAGGTAATTTTTGTAAGTGTGAATCTCTTTTTCATGATATTTGAGGCAATCATTTTCTTCTTCCCACTTTCAATTTGAGTTTTGTCTCACTTTCCATGCCTTTTTTCCTTTTCGGTAGCCTTCGGAAGCGCTAATTGTGTGTTTGAAGCATCAAAAATATTTTGCAAGCCTTATGATAAGGGCTATAGCACGATATCAACGTAGGGTAAGTGTGGTCAGAGGTGATAGAGGTAAATTTGGCAGCTTTGGAGAATGATTGATCGCCGAGAAAGCCGTTTAAAGTATGTTTTATAAAATCATTTATATTTTTGGTTAAATTATTTTATTAACCAAAATATCTTTAAATCTTAAGTTAATTGCTGACTCCAGGTTATTTATTCGAGGCAGCAGACTCAGGGGNGCTCCGTCCAAATTTTCTTCACAAGACATTAGTTAAACGATAGCTTTCCCTTAATCCTTGTATAGTATTAATGTGTAAAAATATTTATATGCATACCATAATTTTTATATATTGACATATCTAACACCCAAACATGTATGTATATATTTATAACACTTCGGTGTCATAAACCTACACATGAAAAAATATATCTCACTTCTAAAAAAATATTTTTTAAGTGATATTAAAGAAGTGAATCTCATGTATGCAAATATGAAAGTTTAGATGTTAGATATGTAAATATCTAACAATTGTGGGGAATTTACGTAAATGCCCAAATTTTTTTAAAAAAAAATTAAACTCTAGCAAACCATTATTAATTGTAAATACGAAAAAGTACTTCAGTTCATAACACATTAATTAATGCAGCAACATGGTTTAGTTCATAGGAAAAAAAATTACAGGTTGAAACTATCCTCCTAGCTGGCTGTTCTAACGAAACCGGGCCATTGTCAAGCTTTGCAAACTAAGGATTTATTTGGGATCAATTTTAGGGCTAGTTTTGGATCATTTTTTTTTCCTTTTTTCCTAAAAATATGTTTATTAGGTGTGTTTTTTACATATTTCTATTTGTTGTTTCTAAAAAATAAAATAACATAATTTTTAAAACTATCAAAAAAATGTTTAGTTGTTTTAAGTGCTTTAAAAAGAACTATATCTTAATCAAACATATCAAACATTCTTCTGTTTCAAATCAAAACATCAACAAAACAATATAAAACAAAAAAAAAAAAATGAAAAAAAAAAAAGTGATCCCAAACAGCCCCTTATATTTTTGTTTTTAATATTTTTTTAAAGAACATTTTTGTTAGTGTATTTTCTTTGCATGTTTTTATTTTTTATTTTAAAAAATAAATTAATTTATTTTTAAAACACTCAAAACCCCTAAAAATTATTCTGAGTGTTTTTTAAAAAAAAACTAACAGCGTAGCATAGTAAATATTTTTTATTTGAAGTAGAAGCATAAACAAAACAAAAAAAAAGATAAATAAAAAAATGATCCCAAATGGCCTCTAAGTTGAGCAAAAAAGATATAACNATTACACTATGTATGTAAATATCTGTCTTATTAAACTATTGATGGGACAATGTTAAGACTGAATTTGCTTTAACAAAAGTGCAACATAAAAGCTGATTATTTATTTAGATATTGCACTGGACCTAAAACTATCAGGACTAAAAGCTTATTTTTTCGGGTTGGGTGATACTCAAACTCGACAAATTGAGTTTCTTCATTTTATTTCTAATCAATTTCTATTTGGAGAAAATCTGGTCCACATGAATGCAGACAATCCGACATAATGTCATGCTTTGATGAGCACAAACAGTTCTCAAAGACCTATTGCTACTAATAATAAAATCTTTGCCACGGCATAGAGTTATGCCCATGCAAATAGTGCAAACACAACGAGCTTTATACTGCTAACGGAGGAGGAAATAAAGAAGTACAGCTATGGTGGTGAAAGATTACCCATCCAGAAAGTGCAGCCGCTTGATGAATTATTATGAAGAAGAGCCTTAACATGGAACAGGAACTTCTCCAAGGACCTCTTGGTAGCAGGAACCTTGCTTGTAACCATCGTCCGTTTTGACCCCTTGCCAGTGACACACAAATATAAGATTAGGAAAATCAGATCAAATAATAAACCGAAAAAAAATAAGTGGTTCAAGATATAAGGACTCAATTAGAATTGAATAGGGAGTTGAAGCAGATGATGTAATGAAAGATAAAATTATTTTAATCTGATTTAAATAATATCATAATAATTCAATAATGATATTTTAACAATTCATATAAATATATTAATTTTGGATGTTTCATCTTTTAATATTTTAAATAAAAATTTTGAGATTTTATATTTTCTTAATTTTTAATTTAAATTCTTTATTTCTAGCCATTTAATCAAAATTCAAAAGTTAAAATTGATCAATTTTAGAGCTGCTGGTTATTTAAAAATCAGATTGATCAACTCCACTTGTGATATTCAATCATGTATCCATGTAAAAGCATCTTTGGGCCTATGGACAATTTGTCGAAGAATTGGCACAGGGTTAAATCAGTCAGGCTAGCTTGTTTGGTTCAAATTTTAAAACTATGTAAAATGATAATTCCCTCTGGGTTCATTTTTATTTTATTTCTGCCTTTTTTTTAATATGTTTGCCTAGTGTAGCTTTAAAAATTTTTATTTTGTTTAATTAATTTATTTTAAAAACACATAAAATCTTTTAATTTTTTTATGTTTTTAAAAACTAACCATTAGATCACATCAAACATATTCTACTTCAAATCAAAATATAAAAAATAAAATTATAAATTATAAAATATAAACTAAAAATACAAAAGATCCCAGGCAACCTTTTAAGTTTTGGGTGAAAATGGGTAAGAGAGAGACACACCTTAGCCTCAGAGCACAAAGCCTGTATAACTCGTGTTGCCTTCTGAAATTCTTTGAACTACACAATCATGACCGCTACTTAGGAGATCGTAAAATTTTAGGAAGATTTACATACATACCTCTTAATTCTATATATCCACATATCTAACACCTAAACTTTAACTTTTACAAAGTATATGCCACCGTACTTGTGCATAAAAAGATTTATTTCACTTCTTAAAAGTTAAATAGTGTTATTACTTGTGATATGAAAGAATTGGGTGGTATATATATAAAAAGCAAAGTTTAGATGTTACATATGTAAATGCGAAGGAATTGGGTGGTACGTATGTAAATGCCCCATAGAGAACTACTGAATGAACAAGAAAACGATTCACCTTACCATTTGAATTATCAATTCATAGTGTGACTGAAACTGGGCTTGCAGGAAATCAAAAGCTGAGAAAAATTGTGCTTTTATCAGAAACATGATAGCAGTTTCTAGGAAAATTGGTGACTTTTATTCGGGGTTTTACCTTTCAGAAAAAGGTCAACAAACTTGCCTCCATATTTGACTGCCATGGCATGCATTGCTACCTGCAAACATCAAAGATATCATTTGGAATGATTGGCTCCGTCCAAATTTTCTTCACAAGACATTAGTTAAACGATAGCTTTCCCTTAATCCTTGTATAGTATTAATTTGTAAAAATGAGCTCAGATATCATAAAAATTCGTACGTTGCTAATGAAAAAAAAGGTGAATTTACATGCATACCATAATTTTTATATATTGACATATCTAACACCCAAACATATATGTATATATTTATACCACTTCGGTGTCATAAACCTACACAAGAAAAAATATATCTCACTTCTAAAAAAATATTTTTTTAAGTGATATTAAAGAAGCGAATGTCATGTAGGCAAATATGAAAGTTTAGATGTTAGATATGTAAATATCTAAGAATTGTGTGGTATTTACGTAAATGCCCAAAATTTTTTTTTAAAAAAAAATAAACTCTAGCAAACCATTATTAATCGTAAATACCAAAAAGTACTTCAGTTCATAACACATTAATTAATACAGCAACATGGTTTAGAGGATCCAATACTTTAAGTCATAGGAAAAAAAATTACAGGCTGAAACCATCCTCCTAGCTGGCTGTTCTAACGAAACCGGACCATTGTCAAGCTTTGCAAACTAAGGATTTATTTGGGATCAATTTTAGGGCTTGTTTTGGATCATTTTTTTTCCTTTTTTCTTAAAAATATGTTTATTAGGTGTGTTTTATACGTATTTCTATTTGTTGTTTCTAAAAAATAAAATAACATGTTTTTTAAAACAATCAAAAAAACGTTTAGGCGTTTTAAGTGCTTTAAAAAGAACTATATCTTAATCAAGCATATCAAACATTCTTCTGTTTCAAATCAAAACATAAACAAAACAATATAAAACCAAAAAAAAAAAAAGAAACAAAAAATAAAAGTGATCTCAAACAGCCCCTTATATTATTGTTTTTAATATTTTTTTAAAGAACATTTTTGTTAGTGTATTTTCTTTGCATGTTTTTATTTTTTATTTTAAAAAATAAATTAATTTGTTTTTAAAACACTCAAAATCCCTAAAAATTATTCTGAGAGTTTTTTAAAAAAAGACTAACAGCCTAACATAGTAAATATTTTTTATTTGAAGTAGAAGCATAAAAAAAACAAAAAAAATATAAATAAAAAAAATGATCCCAAATGGCCTCTAATTTGAGCAAAAAAGATATAACTACTGCAAAGAATAAATGCTACCTTGTCATGAATCTTGCATAGGCTGACTAAAGAAACAACCACATGGACTGATTGTTGGATCTTTAACAACATTTTTTCTGCAGCCTCCCTTTGAGTAGTTGTTCCATGCATCATCTTCACTTCCATAACCTGTTCATTAAAAATTATAATCTTAGGAGATTTATTGTAATAATTTGTCAAAAAACGGTAACTAGAATGCCTAAGATGCAAATAATTGTTAGTTCCATCACCCACCAGCTTGCTTAAAACATTGATGTTCTCTTCGTGCTGCATCCAAAATGATAGTTTTTATAAATAACTGAGGCAGAAAAGAAGGAAAATTAATAAAGGTGACCAAACAGATACAAGGAATACTTACCAGTACCCTGTACCATGTAAGAAGAGTGGTTGGGCTCAAAGTTGGAAAGCCATGTGTGGCCTCTTGTGATGTAATAGTTTTAACCGAAAGAGCCTGACATTGATATATCACATATATTAGTGGTTTTCAAAGTTTAATTCGCAATACCCATTGCACAGTAATCATTCAAATATTGCATAGATGACTTGTTGAAGTTTCAGTCTGTCAAGGAATGGTGCCAAAATTGGAACACTATTTGTTGGATTCAAAATTTTATGTGGACAACACCAAAACCTTGCTAACAAGCCCAACGAGAAAGAGAATAAGAGATTGGAGAAAAAATGAATCAAGAGTGAGAAGCTAAGGGCATGTTTGGGACCACTTTTATTTTATGTTTTTGTTTTTATTTCGCTTTTGTTTTAAAAACAATATTGTTTAATGCATTTTTTGAATGTTTTCATTTTTAGTTTTTAAAAACAAATTAACTTGTTTTAAAAAATACTCAAAAAATCTAAGAGTTCTTTTTCAGTTTTTTAAAACCAACTAAAAAAGTTATACACCATATCAAACATGTTTCTCTTGAATCGTAATATTAACCAAAAAAAAAAGAAAAGAAAATGATCTCAAACAGCCCTCCAAAGATTTCTCTGAATGTGTTTGAGTGCCGAAATGCCTCCCCTTGGGCTCTAGCCCTAATTTCCTATTAATGGATTTGGTTCAAATCTTGGCGCACTTAAAAAAAACTATATATTTAGAAAGATTACATAGCAATGCCAATGGCTGCTAGCTGGTAAATAAATAAGGCATGTAGCATAATTAATATTAGTTATTGACAAATTTATATTATAGCCTTGAGAGACTAAGGCAATTGGCTTATTGATTAAAGTTCTCGGCATAGTTGAAAAAAGTTGCTAACTTAGCTAACCAACTTGCTTGGACGAAAGCTGACAGGTACCTCATGAGCATTGCGCCAATATGCCGAAATGAACTATGAGGCAAATTCATCATAATTCTGACTAGTTCAGCATAAGCTTAGTGAATTCATCTTAAACTTAGCAAGTTAAGGTTGGTTGGTGAATTTATGTTGACACAAAAGGCCTGAAGCATTCCTCCACTTCAAACAACCAACTTGAATCCTACTATTAGCATCTCCATTTATATCACCATCGCATTGAACAACGGACCCAAGATATTTTTCTCAGTTCTCTAAGCTTTTACATTTAAACCAATTTTTATAACATAGCTTCTTATAATTTATCTTTTCTTGCACATTATTATTCCACAACCAACTATTTTTATTCATAAAAACTTTCTTTTGATTCTCTAAGCACATCTTTTGCTACTTATTTAATAGTATTTGTTACTTTATCTCACTTAACATTTGCTTCTTCATGAATATCCCAAATTTTAAAATCTTGAATTTTACTCATAAAAATAAATTTGTGTCTTTTAAATTCCTCCATCTAATTCTACGATGATAAGTCATAGTATTTTTTATTTTACAACTCTTCATCTTAAAATCTAGAATTCATAAATGGTGTTGGGTACTTTAATGCTCACTTGGAATGACCTTACAATCTTTACAATCTCGACGATCTCTTTTTCTCATAAGAAAATAATCAATTTGTGTTTTATTAAATTCACTATTATAAATAATAAGATGTTCATCTCTTTTCTTGAATAAAATATTGTAATAACAAAATCACACGCTAAAGCAAAATCTAAAATAGTTCTATCTTCTTCATTATTTACTCCAAAATCGTAGCCACCATGAGTATTTCTGAAGTCTTCTACCACTCGACCGACATGTCTATTTAAATCTTCTTCAATAAAAATTCTTTCTTCAAGAGATATCATTTGTATTAAGTCTTCTAAGTCATTCCAAAATTTATCTTTAGACCCTGTATCTAAACCTACTTTAGAAACGTAAGCACTTATAATATTTAAAATCTTAGTACCAACGATAATCTTAAGAGCTAAAATTCTATCTCCAACTCTATTAATTTTTAAACATTAACTTTCAAACTCTTATCAATAATTACACCTACATTTCTAGTGCGGCTCTTACCAAAATACCAAAGTTCAAAACCTAAATTATCAATCTCCTTAGTCTTTTCTGCAACCCATTTAGTTTCTTGAATACATAAGATATTAATTTTCCTATGAATCATAACATCAACTAATTTCATTAATTTACCATTGAGAGTACCTATATTCTAAGATTCTATCCTAATATTAGTTTCATTAGTTTCTTGGACTAACTTCTTTACCCGCATTCGCCCGTAATGTGGGAACACTTGCTTATGACACTACACCCGGGCGCCGGTGTAGCGGCCGTTGCACACTTTTCACTATATTCAGGCTATGCAGCGTGTCACTTCTAGGGGACGCCCAAGCACTTACACAATGATCAAAAGGATTCATGTCATGATTTTTTCCGATAAGTTTTACGCTGACTGTCGACAACCTAACACAACCCTTCTCTTTTCACATCCGGACTTGGGACCGGCAATGGCAGTGTTTGCAAAAAGATAAATGAACAAAAAAAATCACCATTTTTTACTTTACTGAAAAGTTATTTATAATGAGTCATAATAATTCAAAATTGATAGTCAGAACTCTCATCCATCAAGATATTATCCGATTCAATGGCCACACGATTTTGCCCTATTGGTTTAACTTCTTGGGAGGTCACTCATCCTATAAGTGCTCCAGCACAAGTACACTTAACTTTGGAGTTTTTATCGAAACTCTAACCGTTAAAACAAAAGACATCCTAGTGTTTAAGAGTTCAGTTTCATTCTACTTAAGGGATTTCACCATTTATGATTCTAACAATGAAATTGTTAGTCATTTTTTACCACATCAACATTTTTTAAAATAAAAAACTATGATAATGAAATTCTCTTTTAAATTTTAGAGATTATTTTATCTTCTTTACCTTGAGTATAATTTTTTTACATTTTTAAATATGTAATATCTCAAACAATATGAGGTGGGGTGGGATTGTTAAACTTTACATTTTTACATTTTTACATTTTTAAATATGTAATATCTCAAACAATATGAAATTCTCTTTTAAACTTTACAGATAACCCCATCCCGCCGGTCCAGCCTTCCTGCTGTACTTAAGGGCGGACATTTGGCCTCGCCTTATTTCACCACCACCCACCCCCCAGTGCCCACCGATTCACTCGCCTCTTCTTCTTCCATGCCATAGTTCCTCGTTGCTCGTAGCTAATGCAGTTAGTCATTTCTCCCTTTCATTTTTTCACCTCCTTCCTAGGATCTTGCCTTTGATGTCCTTTCCCACCTATTTATGCACATTCTTTTTGTGTGATTTCTGGTTTCGGGTTTGTCACGAAGGCGTTCCCCCTCTCGAGGACCTGTTTCCGACGATGAGAAGTGCTTCGGCTGTACCTCGCCTAAGGTAGTGATTATTCCACTTTATTGTTGTTGTCAACCGTTCCTACCCCTCCCCAAGCAGACCACAGGACCCTCCATTCCCTTCTAGCTCTCCGAAAGGTGCCTTCCATGTCCACGCCTCCCCCAGTCAGTCACAGCATCTCTAGGTTCCAGAAAGCCCTTCTTCATATGTTGTCTTCAATTTCTGTGCCTCCCTCAGTCAGTCAGAACACCTCTAGGTTCCACTAAACGCTCCTCTAGTCATTGCCTTCCTTTCCTGCGCCTCCCCTGTCAGTCGCAGCACCTCCAGTCCCTACCAACGAGGGATTATTGCGTGCGGACGGCGCACTCGCGTGCGCCGTCCAATGAAAATTTTTTTTAATAAAAAAAAATAAAAGTGGGCCCACTAAGATACACTTTTTTGGTAAGGGAGAGTTTGGCGGACACAATAATTTATCCCCTCCCAACGCAACTCCAGCCACCGCAATCCCTCCCGGCACCCTTTCCAGCAAGCTGCACTACTTACAATCCTCTCTTGGCACCCATCCAACGCTGATGTTCACTCTAACGTTCACCTAGTCGCCGCCAGCCCTTTCGGCGGAGTCTCAACCACCACCCGGCGTTGTCCAGGATTGTTCCTGTCCTTTAGTAGTACTTGTTTTATTCTTTGTTGAGTTGCTACTTCATATATTATCGTTCACGTGTTTGTATTGTTTTCACCCAAGAGTTCATGTTGTATTTTTTCGAAATCAACAATAAAATTGTGGCATTTTAGTCGTAGTTTGGGTTAACTCCAGTATCACAATAAGTGAAATATTGCTAAAGAATATCATCCATACTATCCTTAAGAGACATCGAGAAGAGACATTAGGCCATAAATGGAAAAATACAAGAAGAATGCCTCCCTGCGATGAAGCCAAAAACAGAATAAAATAAAGTTGGAGGCCAGAAAACAAACATATAAAACATATCCTCGCACGGCCTCACCCTAGCTAGGTCAACAACTCCTCCAAATCTCCCTTTAAATGTTCCTCAGAGAAAGCCAACTGCTTTGAAGTAATCAGCAGACAAGTTATTGTTTCCTCTAAACCGACAATCAGCTCTAGCAATAAAGGCAAAGAAATCGCCAAGCTCCCTTGAAAAAGAAAAAACTTCCTTAAAAAACCATTTTACGGGTTTAATAAATGCCTACAACTTTGATCTTACTCTGCCAAAGAAAGATATTTCTTACATGAATTTTGATTTCCTAGCAATATTTCTGCTTCGGTCAACAAAAAACTCAAATTATTATCTACTCAACAACCTTCTAAAAGAGATGCAAGGTATAATGTTATAAGTTGGCATGCAAATTTCATGTTGTTGTTGAGTCATGGACGACCAGCAAAGCAAAGTGAGAAAGAAGTTTGATTAGATAAAGTCGTTTCAGAGAAAATACGAAGACCTTAAGAATTTTTTTGAAGGAATAGAATTTTGATAGAGAGTACTTTTAGAATGATGACTTAGGGTCTGTTTGAGCAGTTGCAGCTTATTAATAAGCTGCTACACAACAACTCCCACAAAAAACTGTTGCAGATAAACTGGTTGTCTGTTTGTTTTTTTGTAGTTTCAAAACAGTTATGTTGTAGTTGTTTTTTGACAAATGATCATTATGCACCCGTATAGTAATGTTTTTTTGCAACATAACTGTTCATACCATTACATTTCATACTTGAGATCAAATATTCAGTGCAGAACATTACAAAACAAAGAGACACCTCACCAATCAAGAACGTATAAAAGCAAGCATAAAACCAGAATCCAACATCAACTAAAAACCAACACCCATTTCCAAGTCATCGCACGTTGGATTCCAAAATATTCCAAAATCCAACATCAACTGCAAACCAATTAACCATGAGCAATTGTCAAATCAAAAACCACAAATTCTCGAGCACAGTAGGCATTAACGAACAGGAAGGGGAACAACTGCACAGAGGAAACCACCAAATTCTAGAGAATAAAGCCTTTTGCAAAATCAAAAGCCACAAAAAAGTTAGTGTGCAAATTACTCAGCACGAAGAAGAAGCGCCGCACAGAGGAACCACCGCAAAGAGGAAACTATGAAAATCTCGACCATATATGCATTTCCAAAAACAAAAACAATAGCATAGTTAAGGTAAGGATTACCCAACAAGAAGAGAGACACCACAGCATAGAGGAACCACCACATAGATGAACCACAGCATAGAGTAACCATCGTATAGAAAAAACACAGCACAGATGAACCACCACATAGAGAAAACACCGCACTCACAAACCACCGCACGAAGAAAAATCAACGCACTCACAAAGAACCGCAAAGTAGATAAAGGAGAGGGAGAAGAGAACTCACCGAGAGAGGCAGCCCTATCCGTGAGACTCGTGAGAGAGAGAGGAGAGTATAGGGCAAGTATCGGGAGAGAGGATCGAGGAAGAGAAGCGCACCGCTAGGGCAGGACACGTGAGAGAACAAATTACGATGAGGAAAGGAGCAACCCTGTCAACGTTATATGAAGGGATGCGGGCAGCAGGGTCAAGCCCGCAACCACATTTCCTTCAGCTTTTTGTAAAGAGCTGCTGTGTTGGAGTATTTAAAAGCCCCGATTGGCGTTTCCAAGCCACACTGCAGCCCTGCCGCTGCCCCAAACGGGGCCTTAGAGAATTCCTTAAAGGCTTAGCTCCTATTTAACATGTCTTGTCAATGATAAAAGGGTATTTTCAGTTAGAACCAAAATTACCACCAATTTATCAATGGAGAATGGTTGGTCTTCTTAGAACCAAGGCTAATTCAGAGGAGGAGAATTAGGCATATTGTTGAAAGTACCAATCATAAATTCTTGTCTAATTTCAACAACAATAGCTTTATTGATCTTCTTTGATGTGTGAGTAGATGTGTACGAAATGCAAACACTTCAACAGACTAAGATCTCATAACATGACTGCAAAGCACAGTTGTGGCCCTAACATCAACATCGTGAATCTCTACACCATTGAATTGGATAGTGGCCCTTACATAATGAAATTTCATAGAGGAGACCGCATTTGTCTATTCATAAGAGAACTCTCTACGTATATACTATTATGGAAATTACAGGTAGATATGTTTTTCTAATCCATTCTTGACAAATTTTTAACAAAGGTTAANTTTCTAGTCCATTCTTGACAAATTTTTAACAAAGGTCATTTTTTTAGAAGTAAACATCAAATACCACACCTTTTTAACTTTTCAAGATAATTTCTTTCATGGCGCCATGGACTACTAGCCTGCTTGCCCTTCTACTGAAACATTTCGGCAACAGATTTATAACCAATTTTTGAGGATCCAAAAAAATTTTGATTCAACAAAAGTACCTCAATTTTCGCACCCATCAGATATCAATCAAAACAATTTTAAAAAATTCTACACAAAAAATCGATTGATTCTATATAAAGTATTGTATGTAAATTATGAATGATTTGGGAGAAATAAAATGAAGTTATAAGTTTAATTAATTTAATTAACTTTAATTCCTTAGCTCCAGCACACCGTCTTACACCTCCTTTATTCCTTTAGTGCGATCGAATGAGTTCGAAGCTCTTGAAATTTCCTCCCCTCTCCTGATACCGCTTTCCCCTCTCAGTTTCACTCACACACCCTCCCTCCCTCCCTGATCCATGAGCTCGGCAGAAGCTCCTGTGAGGGACTTCAATCGCAGCTCATCCCGGAGGCTCGATCAAGAAGGGAAGAGAGGCCACCTGATAAGCAGCGATCCACTTCTCGTTTCCGATTTCCCTTCCCCCTTGTTGATACCCCTCCCTTTTCCTTTCTTGCATGGCAGAAGCAGAGAGGGAGTTACGACCCTTGCTATAGTGCAAGGGCGCAGGTAGCAGACGGGTCGAGCAAGAAGCCACAAGATGCGGTTTAGGGCTCTGGGGTAATTTTTGTAAGTGTGAATCTCTTTTTCATGATATTTGAGCCAATCACTTCTTCTTCCCACTTTCAATTTGAGTTTTGTCTCACTTTCCGTGTCTTTTTTTCCTTTTCGGTAGCCTTCGAAAGCGCTAATTGTGTGTCTGAAGCATAAAAAATGTTTGTGAGCCTTATTGTAAAGGCTATAGCACGGTATCAACGTAGGGGAAGTGTGGTCGGAGGTGATAGAGGTAAATTTGGCAGCTTTGGAGAATGATTGATCGTCGAGAAAGCCGTTTAAGGTATGTTTTAAAAAATCATTTATATTTTTGGTTAAATTATTTTATTAACCAAAATATCTTTAAATCTTAAGTTAATTGCGGACTCCAGGTTATTTATTTGAGGCAGCAGACTCAGGGCGAGAGTATGGACTTTCACTGTAAAGCGACCTTGTAAATTTCAAGTAAATTAATCATATGCTAAGAAGAATAATTTGGTTAATAAAAATTATTTAAATCTTAAAAATTTAAATATTATGTTTTATAGTTTATTAAGCTCAACATAAAAGTCACTGCAACCTTCACCTAGATATCAAAGATTAAAAATTTAGCGTGACAACTGATATGAGTAATTATATTTCTAAATTTCAGTAATTTTTTTTTTTAAGATTGTCTATTTGACTTCATGTATGCCCTAGTTTAATCGAATCCTTCATATTGATAGGACGGATATGCAAGTTAAGCGTAATTGAGAAAAAGTGCATGGATTGAACATATGCATGAGATGAATAATATTTAGATAGACATGTACGATAGACCTATAGGAAAGATATACATGATATAAGTAAAAAATATTTGGAGATAGATTTAAATAAGAGATATGCATGAGATTTATATATGAATGATATGAAAGTTCTGTCTGATGAATAGTTTTATAGCGGAATTAATATGCATGTTAGTAGATGCATAAATATGTCTCAGAATAATATATATAAAGAATGAAATCGCTTATATGCGAATGTTTGCATGTGCATGTTCAAAAGAGAATTTCATCCCAAAAGGGTATAGGCAGGAGATGTATGTGTACATGCGTGCGTAAAGTTTTTCTATCACCTCAGAAAATTGTGATTGTTAGATCACTAACTGATGTGTCGACGAGATAATATTGGTCAGAGGCGAGTAGACCGAAACTTACCTCCCCAGATAATTGCAATGTATACATTATTAAACGTTGTATCGACGGGATAATATCGATTAGTGGAAGGTAAGAGTCTTTCCACCCTGGACAATTAAGATGTGTAGATTGCTAACTGATGGGTCAAAGGGAGCCGACGGGATAATATTGGCCAAGGGTGCATTAGGTTTGTTAACGGTGATCCTTAGAGAGACAGATGTGTGTGTAAGTATAAAGTAAAAGTAAAGTTAAGATAAATACAGAGTATTAGTGTTTGTTCATTAGAAAATGTCATTGATGCATGTATTAGCATATATCATATTGTTTATAAACATATGTCAGATTGCCTATAAACATATATCATATTGTTTAAAAATAAATATAAAAGACCAGCATAGATATAGTACCCTTTTCTTCGGATTACTATAGTTTAGTAGTGTGATTACTCCTGGATTATTTTTAGATAACTCATTATGTTGTTTACATATTATTTCTAGATTTTAAACATTTGAACAGGATGTATAAAAGAGACGCAGATGTATACAGAAGACGAGAACAACAAGAAATGTATAATTTTTACTTATTAATTTTAATTGCTTCCTTTAATAGCTCTTTTATGTATTATTTAAATACTAAATTATTAGTAATAAAATTAGAATAACAGAGAATTAATTTCTACCGTCCGACCGTCCGCACTCATCTTGGTTAACTCCAATCAGGCCAGGTCATGACAACAAATGCTTAGGTTTGTGACATTTTGTAGATCTCCTCAAATTTCCAAATATATGATAAAAGAAGGGAATTATGCTATCATAGCATATAAGACAAGCAAAAGATAAAAAGAAAAATCTTCCCCAACAAAGATAACAAAAATCTATGAATTAAAAAAAAAATCCCAACTCTTTCGAAGGAGTTTTCATGCTTATTCAGAGTCAATTTCTTCAAAATAAAAGGATTGAATTACCAAATAGGACATTACCCATTGGTTTCACTTTTATTTTGCAAAAAAAATTATGAATCAATATAATTTTTTTATGGGTGCAAGCCCCTATAATTAACTACACTCAGTTACAAGAAAGAATATTTTTACTAAGACTTCTAGTAAGCAATAATTGATTAGCATACAGTACCAACAATTTCATTTTAGATTATAAAATTCACCACATTTTTCTTATGGAGAATGATATAGAAAATGATGATAAACACAACCAAATTCGGCGAACAAAATAGTCAATCCCAACAGTCAGGAAGAGAACTATTAGAGAGACAACTCCCTAAAAGTAATAAAAAACAACCTGCATTTCAAAGCCTGATCAATATCAAGTAAAGAAAAATAGTTGAGATGCGACAAAGATGATATGATCAGCAAGGTCTGTCTTTCCCCGTAAGTAAAAATGATGGATTTAAATTATAGGAGGCTTCGCATTTGCAATCTTTTTTGAGAGCACATTGGTCAGCTGCAACTTCCTCTTCTCAAATCATCTCTACTCTGCGAGATTAGAAAATTCAATCTTCATCATTATTGGGATAGCTATTCTTATCATTTTTCGGGTTGGAGAGTAATGGTCGCACACTGAGATGTCACTTATGGATGGCAGAATTAGAAGATTGTTCAGGCATTTCAAATCTAGGAGTAGCGTAAGGAATCTGCTCCAAAATTCCTTGATTAATTCCATAGATGATTTCTTCCATTTATGATAGTTTTAGGTTGATGACGAAATCCAAATTCTCCATATTGACTGAAGTTTCTCTGGCATGTTTTTTTTCTTCTCGAAGTACTTACTTTCATGTTTTTAGCATAAATTCATTTTCATCAGACATTTGAGAATGTTAAATCTAAAACTATTCGTAGAAATTATTAAAACCTTGCTAATAAACCTACGAAAAAGAACATCAAAATAGAGATAAAAAAAATTTTATTTTCTAGATTTCACTGAAATGAGTATGGGTATTGAAAGTGCCTCCTTTTGAACTCTACTCTAACCTCGGCTTAGGTTGGGATTTGGTGGCACAAGAAACGCTATATATAGAGCAACATTAATTAAATCAAAAAAAAAATATAGCAAATCCCAAAAGTTGCTTGTCATAAACTGCATGAGGCACATAGCCTAATTAATATTAGTTATTAATAATCTTAGACCATAGTCTTGAGAGACCAAGACAATCGGCTTATTTACTAAAGTTGATGACATAGTTGAGGAAAGTCACTAACGTGGCTAAAAAAGGTTGCCTACGTGTGTTGGCATCAATTTTTGATGTCACGAGTGTAAGGTGTCCGCCTGCATGACTCAGGATAGTTTACGGTCTGTCCATGACGTCCGATAGTTCAGACACCTACCCGAGACCTTTTCGACACGTGTTGAGGGGCACGTAGCCAGGTTCATTTTGTTAGGCTATGGCTTCCGCTTAGGTGAAGGCCAGTCGACATTTGACACGTCAAACAACTCCGATCGGGGAGAAAAATATTATGTGGCGCGTCACACGCGATCTTAGCTCGAATTGGCCCGTTCATCAGCGAGGTTGTCCAGATGACCCCGGACGACGAAACGGACAGCGCGATCACGTCCGGGACGTCAATTTTACTTAGAAAGGACGTTCAGTTCGATACAACTTTGCGGGCGAGTCTAAAATACACGAATTATTATTTTTTTAGCCTGATCGTTGGAAAGGTGATCCGAGCAGCCTCAAGCGACCCCGAATGGCGAAAAGGACTGCGCGGATGCGTCCGGAACGTGGGCTTTAGTCAAAAAAGACATTCACTCCGCCGCGAGGACGTATACGTGTGAAGAATACGTAAACGATAATTATAATATATATATATATATATATATAATGTTATATCATTAACTTTATATATATATTNCCCCTTCATTGGAGTACTGATGCATCAGTACTCTTGAGGTAATATTTTTTCGTTTTATGATGACCAATATTTTTAGGGGATAATTACATTTTGAGCACAATAAATATTGTTATTTACAAATCAAGCGCAGATGCATTTACATGAGTGCCACTATCAAATCATTGTCAATTCGATAAAAATGAAAACTCAAGGTTGGGGACCTTTGATATTTGAGTGGAAATTTGAAAAATGGATGAAAGAGATTGCTTGATTTGTAAACAACAATGTTTTGGGTGCTCTATGTAATTGCCCCTGATTTTATTAAGGCGGACTTGCCTCGTGTTCTGCTTGTTCAAAATTGATTGTGTTCAAAATTGGCTCGTTTTTGAAAGCGCTAGTGAACATTGTGTTCTTGTTCTGCTCGAGTTAAATATTCTCATTCATGTTCTCTTTGAAATTGGCTTCCTTAAATTAATTATAAAATTAGATGTAGTGTTAGAATTGAATTTGCATCACTTATGTGCAGTAGAAAATGAATAATTACGTATCCACACGAAATGTTATGATTTAAATTTAAATATATTTTTTTATTTATTATTTTGAGTTTAATAGAGCTGAATGTGGTTGAACAATTGACTGGTTTACTTAATAATGAATGATTCGAATATGAGCTATTTAACAAGCCGAGGGTTATTAGAGAACAAGAAACTTTTTAGAAAACGTAATTTTACTAAAAGGGTTTGTTTTGGTAGTTGTGATTATTAGAAGAATGCATATAAAATTTAGTTGTTAGATATTTAAATAGATAAGAATTAAGTGGAATGTATTTAAGTCTTTTTTATATTACATAAAAAAAATGATTATTATTAATTTTTATAACTAATACATATATTTATGCATAAAATTTTAACTATATGAATATAAATATGTAAGTTTATTTGTTAGACAGTGTTATAAATATAATTACGAGTAGATATTAAATATGCAAATTTAGCATAATAATTGTTGCATGCATATTAATTTTTCCATAATGCTTTGGGTTAAATGAATATTGATATTATTGTTTTTGAACATGAAAAGAACAAAGATAAGACATGAATCCATGACAAGCGCACGTTGGGATTATTCAATGGCATTGATACATCAATATAAAGAGCAATGTTAACGGCCAGAGCAGCATGTTATTTTACTATTATGTACTTCTACTTCAGTAATGCTTAGGGCCCCTTTAAGGCAGCTTATTTGGTACGGTGACATTTTAAAACGTATTTGACCTGTTTGGATAAACTAAATTTTGGCAGTTTATGCGTTTTCAAAACGCAGAAAACGTCTATCTAGGTACGGTGGGAGCTTATTGACAATGATCTGATTTTTCAAAAAAATAAAAAAAAAAAATTTAATAACCACCGCACCAAGCTTATCAGCAGATTATTCAATAAGCTACAGTTGCCGCAAACAAACCCTTATAGAGAGAAATGTCGAGCGTCCTTTAACTCTAAAAAATAATTGAAAAACAAATACAAAATTTACATATATCACACCTAAAATTTTATATTCACATTTATAACACTGATTTCATAAACCAAAGCATGAAAAATTATATTCCACTTTGAAAAAACAAATCAAAGTAGTATATATATATTTTTTATTTGATATTAAAATCTTCAGTGCTACATATGCAAATATGAAAGTTTAGGTGTTAGATATGTAAATACATCCAAGTTCCAGCACAAAACTAAGCCATAAAATCAAACCAAACTGTCTTCCTAACCACCGCAAGACAGCAATGGAAATGACATGGTTAACATATAGCGCTCAGAGAAATTGGTAAAGAGTTACCCTAAACCCTAAACAAAAAAAAATCAAAGGAAAAAAGAAAGGAAGATTTACATGCATACCACTTAATTCGTATGTATTTACATATATAACACCTAAACGTCAAAATAGTAGTACTCTTGATGTAGATTTGGGTGGTAGAGATGTTAGAAAATGAAGTTCAGGACTTGGATATGTAAATATATAGGAATTGCGTGGTATGTATGTAAATGCCCTTACAGAGAGAGAATCAGTTGGAGCAATGGGCTGATTCTGCAAAAGCGAGAATTTTTTTGTGCAATTCGGGTTTGTTGGCACCCACGAGTTTGTCAATTTGATTTCCATCGCGGAAGAAGAAGAAGGTTGGGGTGGCGTGTATATCCATTGAAGTACAGAGATCCTGTGTTCATATAACCATTCCATCAGTTTGAGATGCAAGCATAATAAAATGACATGTTAAAATTGAATTTTAGGGGTCGAGAGTCATGTAAATCTTATCTATTGTTATTTTTAAATATATTTATGAATGATTAGGTCATCGGGTCGAATCCCGGTTCAACCTCTCTTATTACCCAGGTTCAATATCCAGTTCGGTTTTCAATTTTATATATCTCATACCTAAACTTTCCTATTTACTGGTAGAATACTTCACCCATGCATGGAACGATGAGTTTGACTATTAAAAAGTGATGATTAATGCTATTTTTGATGTGATACGAAAGAATGGAGTTGTATGCACGAAAAAATGAAAGTTTTGGTATGAGAAACGTAAATGCATAAGAATTGCATGCTATGTACGTAAATGCCCCTTTTTTAAACTAGCCAACTCAAAAGGCTATCGAACAAGGCTGGACTCAAGCTTCACTTGTTAGCTCATTAAGTTTAGTTTATGAGTCATTTATCAAAACCAAACCGAAACAAGCTCACAAGTTGGCTCAACTTAGTTATACTAAAAGTGGAGCCTAGGCTCAGCTCTCTCTCTCTCTCTCTGTTCTTAGGGCAAAAGGGATACATAATTAGGGGTAATTGTAAGGGCCTAATTAAAAAATAAAAATAAAAAAGAAAATAAAATACGGCAAAAAATAGGTATGAAAGAATAATTGATCCACATGATTATGATATGTATTAATAAAAAATCAAGGAAAGCAGGGATATTTACCGGTAAATCGTCAACGTCTACGCTGAGGAAAACTAGTTGAGGATACTGGAGAGAAAGTTCAGCGAAGAAGGGAATTATCACTCTACAAGGACCACACCAAGCTGCGCTGAAATTCACGACAACCTGCGTTCATTACAATTCTGTCGTTAAAATGTAAATATAGAAATATGACGGATATTATGTGCAAATGATTGCCATCTGTCTATGAAAATAAAGCCAATCAATTTGAGCATTTTATGAAACGGCCTGTTCAATCTTTTGCATATGTTGTGTTTTATTAGGAATCCAAACAATTCTCAATATCATAATGGAATAAGATCACGAGATTCGAGAAAATCGAAACAATAAATTTTACGTGAAAATACCTGAGAAAGGTAAAAAACAACGGAGCCACGCCACCACAAATTTCACCATGAATTTCAGAAAGTATTACAAAGGATTTACATAAGTTTCTTCTCCGCATTCACATGAAGAGAATTACAGTGCACCACTCCACTCTTCGTAATGATCCGACGCAGAAACACAAGTCGAAATACAACATAATCCTTGTCACCAACACTTCTTAACTTCACCCGGATTTTGTTGATGAATAAACAGAAAGAGTTTCGCTCCGCGCCTACACATACGCTGCCCGAAATCATGACATAAATAACAGTTCTCGTGAAAAATGCTCGTCGCCTAGGTGCCCGGATTTGGGCGCCTGGACTCCCAGTTCTCTGGAAGTAGGTGCCCCAGTGCCATAAGTAGGTGCCTAAGCGCCCAGTTTGGGGGCCCGAGACTTCCACCTTCTCAGTCTAGGAACACTCAATGGGCGCTTTTAAGCTCCCATAGCCCGACACTTTGGCACCGGGTGCACTGACTGCGTCTAAGTGAGCCTGCTCATGGGTGCTACATACAATCAGACTCCGCAACTAACAATCTCTCACTTGGAGTTGATAGCACGAAATCTAGTCATTTGTACCTGCACCTCCATCTGAATTGCCTTTAAAATCACGTACCATGGTGTGACTCACACCCGGTCTCAACCTTCATGAAACCCAACTAAAGCCAAACACAACTTCAGTTTCTCAACAATTATCACCTTCGTCAACACATCCACTGGATTATCAACTATACATATCTTTTACAGAAATAATTGTTCATCTTCTAGAAGAGATCGAATGAAATGGTACCTGAGCTGGATTTGTTTCATCATGACATGAAAAACAACGTTCTTAGCAAAATGAATTGCACTCATACTGTCACTGTAGAGTTTTTCAATCTCATGCTCCTTGCCAAATTCTGTCATGAAGTTCTGTAGTCAAATCATCTCCTTGCTAACATCAATAATAACAACATATTCGGCCTTCGTAATAGAAAGTGCAACGATCTTCTGCAAACTGGAAACCCAACTCACCGCTGTGTTCCCCAATGTGAAGATATACCCCGTTGTACTTCTCCTACTATCCAGATCTCCTGTCAGATTTGAATCTACGAATCCCTGTAGACTGATTCTAGTATTTTCATAACAAAGTGTCATGTCGATTGTTCCTCTCAAATACCTGATAATCCACTATACTACCTCCCAATGATGTCTGCCTAGATTGTTTATGTACCTGTTGACTATTATTGTATATGTAATATCTGGTATGGTACAAATCATCGCGTACATCAAACTTGATCCCCACAAAACACAACTGATTCGTCACAGTGTTAAAATTATTGAGATGCTTTATCACTGGACTGTCATCCGCCTTCTTTATGTTAAATAATTTTTTCATCAGAAAAACTTTATTAGAAACAAAAAGTTTTTAACTTTATTAGAAACAAAAAGTTTTTGATACATCTTGGTCAATACCGCCATGAGATACACTATAGTTTTCTCATTCACAATGTTGAACGCGACAAATGAGAATAATGTTAACTTCATCAAGCCCAGTGTCGTTCGATCCAACACTTGTCATTCCTCCATAAACATAGACTCAGGCTTCTTTGTGATTCCTTATAGTGACAAGTACAATTTTTTTGATACAACAAATTCTCCACCTGCATTTTCCAAAAGCGAAGTTCATCCCATTGAATTTTTCCATCTTGAACCTTGCTTCTTCGACCATTGCTCCCACTTGAATCGAATTTTGTTCTGATACCAATTTTGTTGGAAATCCTCCAAACAATTCTCAATGTCAAAACGAAATAGGATCCCAGGATTCGAGAAAATCGGAACAATAAATTTAAACCAGAAGCGCAATAAAAAAACTTAGAAAAGAACACAATTATTTTACGTGGAAAAACCTGAGAACGGGAAAAAACTACGAAGCCACACCACCACAAATTTCACTATAAATTTCAAAGAGTTTTACAAATGATTCACACAAGTTTAGTCTCCACACTCACAAGAACTTACAGTGCACCACATCACACTCTTTTTATTGATCTGACACTAAAACGCACGTCGAAAAACACCAGAATCCTTCTCACCAACACTTGTCATCTTTACCTGAATTTTGTTGATGAACAAACATAAAGAGTTACGCTCCAAGCCCACACATACGCTGGCCAAAATCCTGACATAAATAACAGTTCTCGTGAAAACTGCATTGGGCCCCTAACGCCCGGATTTGGACGCCTGGACGCCCAGTTCTTAAAAGCGCCCCAGATCCAGAAGTGGGCGCTTAAGCGTCCACTTTGGGGGCCTAAGTGCCTAGTTTGGGTGCAGGACTTCTACCTTCTCGGTCTAGGAACACTCAATGGGCGCTTAAGCGTCCATAGCCTAACACCTTGGGCCCGAGTGCATTGACTGGGTGGAAGCCAACCTACCCGATACTCATGGGTGGTACAATCAGACTCCACAACTGACAGTGTTTCAAACTGCAAACACAATTTTGTTGGGGAATTGCTTTATTGCTGCTTTCTAAAAAAAATTGTGGTGAGAAGCCGATTTTTGCAACCAGATCAATTAAAATGTGATTGATGTAAGAAAATTGTTGTTTGATTTTTAGAAAAAAATAAATATTTACAATTCTCAGTATTACTTTTTAGAAAGAAGTTTTTTTTACCACGACTTTACAAACACCTTTATAAAAAGCTTTAGCCGCCCTAAGCACATTCTTAGTCTCTTAATTCCTCAAATGATTGAAAATAATCACTTTGTCGATTATTTTTTGTCAGATTAGAGGAGTCAAATGATTATTTTGAATCACAATAGAAAGTCAAGAGCTTAAATTGGATAGTACACAAATCTTAGGTTTTTTAATATCTCACACCTAATCTTTCATATTAACATATATAACTTTTAGTATTGTAAATCTATGGAAAAAAATGTGTACTTCACTGTTAAAAAATGGAAATATTGCTATTTTTTAATGTGAGATTAAAGGTCCAGTAATATGTGTAAAAATGAAAGTTTTGGTGTGAATTATGTAAATACATTACAATTGTGTACTATGCATATAAATGCCCCCAAAAAGGGATAATTACATTTACATATACACCACTTGAAACATTGATATTAACAAATTAAGTAGCTAGGTGATTTTTTTGAACTACCAAACCGATGAATTTTCAAGTGCCGCGATCAAACTATTGAGAATTTGATAAAAATTAAAAATATGAATTGGGGTCTTAACATAAATTTTGATATTTCAATGAGAATTTTAAAAATGGATGAGAGAGGGCGGTTGATTTGAAAATAGCAATATTTTGGGTGGTCTGTATGTAATTTCCCCTTAAAACAAATAGTTTTGAGTAGACTAGCTAATAGCTGAGTAGCACGAACAAGTTAAAAATCTCAAAACTTACTATTTTGCCTTCTTTTTTCGCTTCAGAAATCTTCTCATCCCAGTCTTCTAGGCTGCGTACAATATGTGCATTTCCGTAGGTGAAACAAACATTAGAATCATCAGCCTTATCTCGACTCTACATGAACATAAAAAATCAGCCTTCAGCCCATCAATGACAAAATAAAAAAATAGAAATGTTAAATCATTCAAAATATCGAAAAAGACACATGCATACCTACCACATATATCTTATGCATTTACATGTCTAACACCTCAAGTTTAATATTTAGAATTATAGCACTTTGGTTCATAAACCAATGCAAGACAAATGTGCTTCTAAAAAGTTAGTAATGGCGGTATTTTTTACGTGATGTTAAAGCTAAGAGTATAATGTGTGTAAATATGAAAGTTTAGGTTCTACACAAGTAAATACATGAGAATTGTGTCGTATGTATTCAAATGCCGCTAAGCAAGATTATGTTTATCCAATATAATAGCACATAGAACAGATGGATGTAATCAATTATCAAATTGAAGTGTCAAGTGTAGGATAATAATTATGATAAATAGAAAAAAATTGTCAATAAAAATTTCGAGCTGCACTTTTTTTTTTCTTTGTGTGTTCAGAAAGTTCATCAAAGAAACAAACGAAAACAAAGAGAGAAAAAAAATATTAATCTCATTCCCATAACATTACCCTTACAGTTCAATATCACATAATACTAAATTCACATCCACTAGTAACAGGAATTATTGAATACAGTAGAAGATGATTCTATCTGTAATTATCTTTTAAAAAAAAAGTCATAGTTAAACATGAGCAAGTAGGCTCGCGAGCCGACCAACTAATCTACCACTAGTCATTTCAATGCATTTTTCAGTGACCTGCCACTACATCCTCTTCCCACCAATACCATCCGGTGAGCCCGTAAAAATTAAATTTTTAGTTCGAGCTTGAGATCATCATTCAAACTCGACTCGAGCTGAAGCTCACAAATTGATAGACGAGGCAAGATTGAACTTGGTATGGCTTGAGTTCAACTCGTCTTGTTTACACTCCTAGTTACAAATTTTTGAAAATTTGAAACCTATGATTTTAAGGGTTCAGATTCCTAATTTAGAATTACAAAGCAGACAATAACTTCACAAAAATAACATATAAAGGATGCGAAATCATGGAGAAAAAAATCGTGAGACAAAGTAAACAGATCGTAAATCATCAGAGAAAAAAAATGATGAGACAAAGTATTGCATAAACTATGCTATAGGGTACACGCTTTCACAGCTCTGAAACCCAGCGGTTAGAGAACACCTTATTACATCAGCTTAACTGATAACATAATGGTATTCTAATTTAAAATAGAAAGTTTCAGATACATACCACTCAATTCTTATGTATTTACTTAAATTTCAATTTTTGAATATATATACCACATTATCTATACATAAAAAGGTGTATTTTACATTTAAAAAGTTAAAATGGTGATATTTTTTATAGGATATGAAAGATTTGGGTGGTATAAATGTATAAGTTAAAGTTTATGTGTTAGATATGTAAATACAGAGGAATGGGTGGTATGTACGTAAATGCTCCTTTAAAACACAAAGAGACAAAATAAAGATGAGGTGTTATTGGTAATGCTAAGAGAATGCTAGAAGAAAAAAGAAGCTGATAAAATCATGGATGGAGCAGGAGCACAAAAACATTTTTTAAGGCATAAACTATCTCATAAAGAATATATCTTATAAAGATTAAAAGCAGCTTACCCGTCCCAAGCAAATTCCCATTGGATGTTCAAAGCACTATCCTGTTAAGGTTTCCACTTCCCTGAAAAAAAATGATGTAAAAAAAACTTCAGAAGTGGTAAAAATAGGGAAATAGTTCAACCAGCCTAATAACATATAAGCAAATGGAAGCAAAAATTATCTCAAAAGTTGTAAGCTGGCATTACAAATTATTGTCTTTATAATTTACCTTATAGTGGCTACTGGTCTCACATGTCAATTGGAAAACCATTTTTACGTGCCTCATCAGAGTCATCCACGTGTCAAGGAGCATTTGAAATTTGATTTGGCTAGTTTGCTAGTACGAGCTTATCAAATTCACAATGTGACTCTATCCAACATCTATCCAAGCTGCTCCCGTGCCATGAACCACTGACTAGTTCCCAATCTCCTTAATCGACCAAATATTGGAAGACTTGCGTTATATTCCAAGCAATTTATGGTAGATCATATCGTGAAAGGGACATTGATAGATCAAATCTCAATATCCTTGTGTACACTCGACTGGGCTTGCTCCTTAAAGCCAAAAGATTTAGCCTTTTGTCATGCATGCCAACAACCACCGAAATTTATTCCACCCATTCTTAGGGAGTCATAAAGACGCCATAGGTACTCTGATCACACCGCCCCTCTCTAAGATAAATTATAGTCACCACACTCCACAAAATATCATTTATCATGCCTCACTAACATGGCTTGCCAATATCACCCTACATCATTGGCCATATCGCTGATGACTCAACATCACTTACAAATACATATCCCTTGGTTTATAGAGGTTACACAACTAAGACAAGAATGGAATTCACGGAATTTTTCCAATTCCCCTCCAAAAAAAAGTGTGAGCCTCGAAGTAGCGTGTTTTTTAATCTATTCTCAAATAAGGAAACTTCTATCCTCTTCCTTAAAAAAAAAACAGATGTGGCAAAGCTGAAACACTACCAAAAAAAAAAAACAAATCTCCATGTTATTTTCTCATCTCTCTCTATATGTTTGCTACTCTAGCTCTTGCCTCGAACAAACCTTTCATTAGGAAGTAAACTTCCCCGATGACCCTTTTATCTTCCACATTCTTGATTTTCCATCTTCCATGGTGAACCGTTTGGACTTTGGATTGAATCATGCTTATCAATCCACTAGACCATTTCCCATCTTTTACATCTCAAGTGCTTTTGTTGAGTACTCTTGATTAAAGCCGAAAATCGTGCACTTATTCTCACTAATTCTATCTTCTCGAAGAGTGTTAGGAATTGTCCCTCTTCATTGACTGCCAAAACTTACATTACAATGTCACAATTCCAGAAACTATCCCAAATCATATAGTTTCATATCTTGCCACACCAAACCCAACCATAAAAATCGATTCTATCGCTCCTTCAACTTTGCCGCTGAATTTTGTTGCTTCTTTAACTTTATCAAAGAATGCCACCTATAAAGCTCATAACACATCGACTATATATGCTTCACTGGATCTAGCACAATGAGAAAATTGCCTTGCAGAGGAGCTCTGCTTCCACCATTTGTCTACTAGGTGAACGGCTCCTCCCTCTTGTTTCAAAATCCTAGAAAAGCTGCTATTGGTGAAGTTCAAAGCTAAATGAGCATTTTCTCCTTATCTCAAAGTTCCTAACATGATGCTCAACCCCATTCCAGTGGAAAAAAGAAGGCCATAATATCTAGTGTATTATGTTAGCAATGATATCTATTGATGGACAAACTGGTGTTAATATCGATCATTTTTTCCAAATGTTTGAGACCTTATTACCAAGTTTTCTTATCAAAATCATGACTGACCAACCAATCAGACAAGTTATATAGAAATAAGAGCTTTATGGGTGGCTAACAAATTGGTTCACAAAGTTGTACGAATATGACATTCAGTATGTTTCCCACTAAGCCAAAAAAGGCCATGTCATGATGAATTTTGTTGCTAACTCAACATTTGGTGAAGATCCCCAAGGCTACTTTTAAGTATGCAAAACACAAAAACTTGTATACAAAAAAGATTAGGAAGCTAGTCAGACCTTAACTACAGAAGCTAGAGGGCATTTAGGTGGATGAAGTTCTGGGATGAAGGAATGAAAAAAAATCTACCTGACCAATAGGACACTACATACACGGCGCTGCAATGTGCATCCATTTGGATCATGCATCCAATTATTTTATATCTGATAACATTATCTTCATTAAAAGTTTTTAAGGAATTTAATTTTACTGTTGATCCTGCTAGAAGGCCAATAAGTACTAGAGAATCTATTTCGACAAAACGGAAGCCACTCATTCAACCATGTTCTCACAAAGTTCACACCAACCGGATTAGGAACTTCTACCAATTACCAGTCCCTTGTTGATCACATTGTTGGGCAAGGATTGTGTTGGCCCTTTCTCTAACTTAAGCAGTTAAGAGCGATTCATATTGGAGTTAGTTAGTGTGGAATTATGCTCATTATTATTTACATTATTCTATTTAGTACTTGCTATATTTTGTCATGGTATAAAAAGGATAACTCCTTAATTATAGGTATTTATGTTTATTCCTTAATTATAGGAATTACTTAATTGTAGGAAGATTTCTTTCCTCCTTTTATCTCTTGTACTCGCCTATTTATAGGTGATTTATCTATGTATTCAGTAAGGAAAAAGGTTATTCTAAAATCACATGGTATCAGAGCCATCAAGAAAACCTCTCCCGCTCGGCTCCATCACGGCCTTCTCCCGCGATCTCCTTGACCGAGAGCTGCCCTGATTTATCTTCCGCATCCGAGCGCCGCTCCTTCCGATCGCGCATCTCTCCGATCGTCAACGTCGGCTTCCGCGATCGTCTGCGTCCGCTTCCGCGTCGTTCGCGTCCGCTTCCGCGTCGTCTCCTGCGATCGCGCTTCTCCCGCGTCTCCCGCGTCTCCCGCACTCGCATCGCACTCGTCTCCCGCGCCGTCCGCCTCCGCACGCGTCTCACGCGATCTCCTGCGCCGACCCGAGCACAACTAGTTCCCGCTCCCACGATCCCGCGATCTCCCGCGCCGAACACAGCCGTTCCTGTGGTGCTCAATGACGAAGTACGGCCATGCCTGCAATTCCTCCTCCACTAGTGATGTCACTTCTAGCCATCCCTCCGCAGCCGGGTCTCCATTGCCCAGCAATTCAGACAGTAATTCTGTCCTCATCACCAGCCACAAACTCACCGGCCTGAATTACCTCCAATGGTCGCAGTCAGTCATGATGTTTGTATGCGGCAAAGGCAAAGATGACTACCTCACTGGTGATGCTCCAGCTCCGATAACGATCGATCCTACATACAAGACTTGGAAATCCGAGAATAATATGGTTATGGCCTGGCTTGTTAACTCGATGACACTTGATATTGGCGAAAATTTTCTTCTCTATGGCACAGCGAAGGAAATCTGGGATGCTGCCCGTGAGACCTATTCTAGTGCGGACAATACAAGCGAATTATTTGCTGTTGAAACCATTCTTCATGACTTTCGTCAAGGTGATCTCTCCGTCACCCAATACTTCAATACTCTTACTCGGTATTGGCAACAACTAGATCTATTCGAGGTGTATCCTTGGAAGTGCCCCGAAGACTCTGTCATATTTCGCCAAATTATTGAACAGAAACGCACCTTCAAATTTCTTCTCGGCCTCAAATCTGAGTTTGACCAGACTCGCTCACGGATTTTGAATTCGAAACCTCTTCCAACAATTCGTGAAGCTTTCTCCGATATACGCCGCGAAGAGAGTCGCCAAAAGGTCATGTTAGGTGCTTCATTGTCCACTACAACCCTCGACGGGTCGGCACTTGCTGCTCATATTCCATCCACAGACAACCGCCAACGCCAGGGCCGCCCTTGGTGTGACCACTGCCGCCGTTCTGGCCATACTCGGGATACGTGTTGGCGAATTCATGGCAAACCCGCCAATGGGAAACCCAAACGGGATCATCGGGCAGCTGCCACCAGCACCACTGAAGGCTCTCTAGGAACGAGCCCATTCAACGAGGAACAGATTCATGCCCTCTAGAAGATGCTCGGTCAGTTGTCACCAGTCCAGCCTACTAGTGCGGCATCGGGTGCTACCGGCCTTGTTACCTATCAAGGTATTTCCCCATCCGCGTTCATCTTGGATTCAACTTCTTCACGCCCTTGGATTGTTGACTCAGGTGCCTCCGATCATATGACCGGGGATGTCTCTTTATTAATGAATTACCGGCCGTGTAATCCGACCCTCACTGTTCGGATTGCTGATGGATCAGCTTCCAAAGTTGCTGGTCTTGGTTCTGTCCTCATCTCTCCAGATTTATTCCTCACTTCTGTGCTTCATGTTCCGACTTTGGATTGCAATCTGATCTCTATTAGTAAGCTCACTCATGATTGTCATTGTGTTGCTAAATTTTTTCCATATGTTTGTGAATTTCAGGATTTGAAGTCGGGGAGGATGATTGGCAGTGCTGAGTTGCGCAGTGGTCTCTATCTCCTCAACAAACCCTCTGTCAGTCTAGTCTCACCCACCGGTTGTGTTCCAGTATCGAGTTTGTCCGGCTTAAATCCACTTAGTACATCTGTATTCCATTCCAGCGTTAATAACGATAGTGAAATCATGTTACTTCATTATCGTTTAGGTCATCCCAACTTTATGTACCTAGGAAAACTGTTTCCTCATTTATTTATTAATAAAAGTCCTACATCTTTTAATTGCGAATTTTGTCAACTTGCCAAACACACTCGTACTTCATTTCCTCGATTATCATACAAACCCACTCGTCCCTTTTCTCTGATCCATAGTGACGTCTGGGGTCCTTCTCGTGAGAAAAATATTTCTGGGGCCCAATGGTTCGTATCTTTTATTGATGATCACACACGGGTGACATGGATCTATCTTATGCGTGACAAATCCGAGGTAGAACCAATATTCCGTGCATTCTATCAAATGATACTCACTCAATTTGACACAAAAATTCAGGCTCTCAAAACAGATAATGCACGGGATTTTTTCAACCTCANCGAACGAAGCCACCGGCCTCCAGATCCGCCGGGAAGCCTTCCCCGCGGTAGATCTCGCCGTCCAGACGCGCCTAAGTTCTTCCCTCCCGTCGGCCGCCTCGCCGACGTGTTTCTCAACCGCCGGAGCAGCTCACCTCGCCGGGGTTCTCCTCCGCCGTCGAGTTTTTCCATTTGTAGCCGACCGCCGTCTTTTTTTGAAATTTATTTTGTTCCGGCCGGTCTCTTCTTTGTTTCCTCCTCCTCGCCGGCAATACCCCGTCGGCCTACTGCCTCGCCGGCATTGATTTGGTGACGAACCAGTCCCACTACAGCACATAGCTCCAGATTTCGCGCATTCCTCCTTGCTTTTCTCGTTCCGGTTGCGTGTCACCGGCGTTCCACCACTGTCACCTCGTCGTCCCATTTTTCCGGCGACCAAACACTTTGCCGGAGCATCCTGACGTTGTTGGACAACGGAGCTCGTCGCCGTTTGGAGAGGTGCAGGAGTCTTGGACCGCGTGCAAAAAGTTTCCCGGACTTCATTGGGCTTCGTACAAACCACGCGACGGTATAACTCCTATTCCCCTCCGTACTTTATTTCCTAGCTAGCCTTAGGTTGTAGTAGCGTTAGGCGTGCGGGTTCGATCGCCCGCATTGGGTGCGTGCGTCGGCAAGTGCCGGCGTAACGATACATCTGTGTGATGGATCGCTTGTTTTCCTAGAGGCGGCCTTTAGGATAGGATTTTCCTTACGCAGCCAAATCCCCTACGATAGCCGAGTGAATCTTGTTTGATTGTCAATCTTAGCACAAAAATCCTAAGGGTTGGAGCTTCTTTTGCTCCCCTTTGCTTTGTTTGCTTCGGTCTTGTTGTAAAGATCGAAGAATATGCCTTTGCGAAATGAGAAAATGTGAGTCGTTAGTTCATTTTGTAAAGTGCAGAGGTGTCGTGAAATCTGAAAAAGCGTCGTCGCTAGTTCATTTCACGACAAGGCGGAGAACTTCCCCCTTGGAAACCGGGGAGAAGTTCCCCACCGGCCTCGCCGAAGCAAAGGTGGCAATCGCCATTTTTATATATGTTGACCCTAGCTTTCCCGGTGAGGTCGTTAACACGGAGATTGCTCCCTATTANATCTAGAATAGCGTCGTCGCTAGTTCATTTCACGACAAGGCGGAGAACTTCCCCCTTGGAGATCCGGGGAGAAGTTCCTCACCGGCCTAGCCGAAGCAAAGGTGGCAATCGCCATTTTTATATATGTTGACCCTAGCTTTCCTGGTGAGGTTGTTAGCACGGGGATGGCTCCCTATTGCATGTGAACGTTTGCATGTTGAATTTTGCATTTTGCATCGCACGAGCATGTCACTTCGCTCCAACCGGCCGTCCTGGATCGGCGAGCATGTAACTTCACTTCAGTAGGCTCTCCCGAGCCAGTTGGTACGACACTTTAACTCGATGGACGCCTTAATCCGGTTGGCCAANCATATACACACATATATATGTATACATACACACACACACACACACACACACACATATATATATATATATACATACATATTACATATTGTAGTGCATACGTAGGGTCACATCACTGCATCCTGCTCCACATTTGTTTGTCTGCATGATTTTGGTCATATATTTAGGCTGCACATTCTCTTCGAGCCTCTGCCGCCATGACACGTCCACCCTTTACAGGTCACTGCCCTATCGGCACACCTCCCGGGGCTATTGCCACCACGACATGCTACTCTCATCGGGCCGCCACCACTTTGACATGCCCACCTCGTTGGGTCACTGCCACCTTGGCATACCCCTTTGGGTTGCTGCCGCTTCGGCGTACCCCTTGGTCTGGTGCCACTACGGTATGCTCACCTCTGTTCGAGTCTCTGCCCCATGGTACACTCATTCCTTGCATACTTTGATTGTTCATTTGCATTTGCATGTTCATATGGATAGTGAGCAAGATCCGTTAGGAGAGCGACTCCCGTGTTTGTCGCGATGTCTTAACGAGCATTGTTCGTCGGGTCGATCCCGAGAAGCAATGCGAGTTAAGTCATCGGGATTGACATGAGTATGACTGCGCTAAGAATCCAAAAGATCTAAATGGTGCAACCTCCTTTCATGACACTCTGTAGAACTATTGGATCCTTAGGATAGGGTCTGACGGACGACCCCATCAAAGTCATATCATACCCACACTCACCCCGCACTCAGATCTTAGGTTGATGCACTTTTCGTTAGATGGTGTGCTAGGCTAGGACTTAGGATGCTAGGTAGTATTTTTCGACACCCCTGGCTATTGTTGTGTGATGCGTTGTTTTGTGCTAGCCATGTGTCACTTTCCTGCATTTCGGTGTGCTTGCATGCTTCCTTGAATGTGATAGTATGTTAGGGCGATCTTCTGCAGGTGTCGTGCCTACTTATACACACTCACACAGGGCTATTATGGGGGAGCATGTAATGATTTCTAATCATTTGCTTGCAGGTGCTCTTTAGCTCCCCCAATTAAAAGGCACGGCTTGTTATTTTGCGATGCATGGCGTGCCCGCTAACATTCATTTTCTGCAGGTCGAGTCTTTATTTTTTCAAATGTATTTGATAAAGTCCTGGGGGAGTCTATATCGGAAATAAGGTACGGGCATGGGTTTCGAGGCGGATGACGCGTCGAACCATGTGACGAGGGTCAGGAGCAGCAGCTCATGTCCCGTACCTTAAGTCCGAATTTTACATTATTGTATAGACTTAAGACCGGGCATGTATAAGCGGAGTCCGGCCGTTTTTACTGCTTTCACTGGATTATGTTGCCGGTCCAGCGGCATTTGGCATGTTTCTATATTCTTTTGGCGTGTTTTCTCTCTCTTTCTCTTCTCGTATGCCTTTGCATGTTGGAGCGTTTTATATTGTTTCTTTCTGCGTATTTGGGATTTCACGATGCAACATAGGCTCATTAAGATTTAAATTCCTAATTTTCTACTAAAAAAAATCCTAAATAAAACATTCGAGATAATCAAAATTTATGATTAAAATATTCAGGATTTAAAAAATTGCAACATTTACTTTCCTGCATATATTATTAGGGCCTCCACAATACTTAAGGACCGCTCTAGATAACTGCATTTATATTTGCATGTCCCGAGGAGGAGTCCCCGTGTTTCTCCAATCCGACTGACCCAGCATATCCTTTATAGGTGGTTGTCTAGTGCGTCTAGGATGTTAGAAGGCTCCCTGACCCAGACGGGGTATAAGTCATTTTGTTGGGAGTGTTTCCAGCTTTGTAGTTGAACCTCCACTTTCTTTTCTTTCTTGAGGCAGCCTCACCATTTCGGCAGGTATATGTCCCACCTCTTGGAGCTCCAGCTAATAGTCGTAGGATAGAGTTTCGTTCCTTTGACCTTAAGGTTACCGGAATTCCCGTAGACGACGCAATTCACGGATTGCTGACCGGGGATCCCAGGTTGTGTTGGGTCGACTACCTTCACGACCAGGTAGACTTAGGGTCTTAGTAGCTTGGAATGACGGGTCCGTGGTACCCCGACCCAGTTACCTCTACCTCTTAGGACCATCCTTGCCTACTTTTTGACCACCTCTGTTGAGCCTTGTCTCTTCTTTGTCTTCATTGGAATCATCCCAGCGGCCCGATGACCGATGAGCTGCCGTTCGTTTGGGATACGACGATTTGTCCTCTGCCCTTACGGTTCGGATGTGCTTTGACGTATCGAGACTTCCCGTTGGGATGACACAGTTATTTCGTAGGTTTTGTATGCTGATGAGTATGCAATCCACATGGGAACCACGAGAGACTCACTTCTCGCCCCGTGGTTTAGCGAGAGCTTTGAAGCATCAGGACATTCCCCCTGCGGGATAACCTCCCTTGACGACCCCATGCTAGTTGTCATTTTTCAGGTAAACAAAACTCCTTCTATTGAGAATATTCTTGGGTACCCCTCAAGATGTAATTAACCAAGTGAGATACGTCCACTTGGGAGTGCTCTTGACCCCAGAACAGAAACCTACACCTGAATCTCTAGTTATGGGTAGTCTACATAGGTATTCTTTCGCGGATATCGGTTTAAGGTGCTTTCGCCCGATCTTGTTTGGGCGGACACTCTTAACCTATCCTTGCGAGGTTTACCGCACGTAGGCTCTCCACGTTTTGTGTTTTCCCTTGTTTGTCGCTTTGTTGTATGTCCCTTCTTATTCGTTTCCTCTCCTCTTCGAATCACATATATGATTCGGGAGGAAGATTTATTCGAATGTGGGAAGTATACGACGATCGACAAGCTGGCGACTCCTTCTAAAATAAAAGAGAGAAAAACGAACGAAAACAACGTGCTAAATAAATTTTGACGATAAGTGAGTTCAACATAGACTTGGCGAATTGATCTTGAGCCTAGCAAGTTTATCTTGGATCTGGAGAATTCATCTTGATCCTTGAACAGGACAATCACAACTTCAACTTGAACCAGGTTTTCTACATATTGTGATGTAAACTGCTAATGTCTGCATCAGCTTACTAAAATCATTCAAGACTTCAAAAAAGAGACAACTGCTGAAAGGACGTATCTTAGTATCTTAATTCAAAAGTAAGTGCTAAGTGTGGCAACAAATCTTGCCATTTTTCTGTTTTTTTCTTTTTTTTACAGAATCCACATGGAAAGATTTCATTGGACAAAAAAGAAGGAAATGCTGACATGGCCTATCGAGCTAATTTTTTTTCACAATATCTAGAATTTAACTCAAAATGCAAAGAAAAAAATAATTGAAGGAAGCTAGACCAAGTCACTGGCTTGCATGATGAGATTATTATGCATATACCTGTGGCAAAATTGAGCATGCCAGCTCATCTAGCAATTCGGAGGTAGACTCTGAATTTGTCAGGTATATCTTCAATATCTTTTGCAAAAAATCCCCCTGACATTACCCAAAAAAATTGATAAAATTGATTAAAAAAGTATGTATATCACCAATGCCTATGATGGCTAGGAAATTTAATCACTCTTACATTGCCCTTCCATTCAGTCTCACTATCCTTACTACTCCAATCATATGCTAATAGCTTGTGGGCAGAAATGGAAAGCCTTTTTCTTAGAAAGTCAAGTATATTCTGGGAGCATCCCATATTGATGTTCTTCCTCTTTGTCTCCTGAGACTTTATCAGAACCGCCTTTGAATCAACTAGTGATTGCAGAGCAGCAACCACTTCTGATGCCAGCAAAAATGACAACAAGAATGCTGTAGAAAATTACACCTTTTAAACTCTTCTAAAACATATAAAAGAAAGGAACCAAAAAAATAGATGCAAGTCGCAATATGTTACATTTTTCAAGGATGCCCTCAAGAAATGAGTACACGCCACAATACATGTAATCTATGCTTCCAGGCGCTGGATGTTGTTGAAGCCCTGAAAAGAAATCTTGCAGTGCTTCAGTTGGCTGGAAAACTTCAAGCAAGTCCTTGAGAATTCGCAAATTTTCCTCATGGTATAGTTCGCCGAAGGATAAAATCTGCTGTCACAAAAAAGATGGGAATAAGATGAATGCACGGATCGCATTAGAGTTGAAAAAACTTTAATTATTCATGGATTAATAAACTCCCAAATAAACATAAACTAAAATCGCTTCTACATGAGTGTCGCAATGAAAAGCGAAGTGGAGTATTTCTTTTGTGTGATTATCTATGTATTTCAAGAAATATAAGTTCCTTTAGTTAATAAAAAATTCAATACACAAAAAGTTGTGCCAGTCACCAATCTCCCACCAACGCAGGAACTTCAAAGAGACCCACAACTTTAACCGTAACTTTACAGTTGAATCCGTAATTTGAACCGTGACCTCAGCAAATCAATTTTAAATAATGAATAATAAACTTATTGCAAGTGAATCAGCTCAATACTTCATGAAACTAAATTATCGACTAATAAAATACCTATGTATTAGAAATAATATCTTCAGAGATAAGAATCCAATAATCACTATCAAAACATAAGATGTCATCAATAATTTTCAGGGTGAAGTGCTCTTAATTTAATGCAGGTTAATTTGGGATCTATTTTTACTACACATAAAAAAATAGGTTAATGAATGGTCCGTCAAAGAAATACCCAGCTGTAACAGCGAAGTACTTCTCTAAATACAGAACTGGCAACAGAAGATTCTGACATCATCAAATTAGACAACTCTGGGATTCCAGCAGAACAAGATTGAGATTTCCAATGATTCTGGCAATTTTCAGGACCTACTAAATAAAATTAGTCACAAAATTATGAATGTTATAAAAAAAAAAAAAATCGAATGGCAGATTTACCATCTCTAAGAATAGAAATTGCACTGTCCAGATGTTTTCTTAGACTGCCAATGGCTGACTTTATCTTGATAAGAAAATCAATACTTGCCATCCTGCTCATGCCAGGTGATGCCTTATCTGGACATGCAGTAAAGCATTGCTTGATCGGAGAACTAAAGTCATTCAGTTTGCGGCGAAGTTCTCGCAGTAGGTACAAATGAAGAGGGAGCTATAAAGAAATTTTAAGAAATAAGACGGGTATTAATCAGTCAAGTGAATTTTCATTTTGTATTGCATGGGTAAAACGAGTATATCTACAAATATAGAAAGAGGAAAGAATTACCTCAGCTGCAGGATCAGCACAGCAATCATGTTTACACTGCAGCAATGGAAATGAGAATTATTAGGGGAAAAAAAGGGCAAAACCGGGCCTCAATTGTGCATAAGATGATAGAAAACCAAAATCAGTGAAAGCAAAGCAACCTAAATGCGCAACAGCCATTCAACAAGGAAAACTTCAACTAAATCAAATGGAATAAAATAATTCTTTCAAGAATTTAATGAGCAGAACGTCTCCAAAAAAATTCAATTTGTTATCATACAGCAATTTGTTCATAGAGAGTTACGATAACAAAAATGGACCATTCAGCACAAGGATGTAAATCCGAAATGTGATAATATGCTATGATTCTATGGCTTCTAATAACTACTCTTACAGTTTACACAGCAAAACCAGTAAAGTGGGAGCTTGGCAACGTCAAAACAATTAATTGATTTTTTTTCTCTTCAACTTCTCCCATGCTCGTATTCTCATGCAAATAAAATCGATGACAAAGAAGGGCTTTAGTATGTCTTGAACCAAAAGTCACCTACCAAAACCACGTTTGCTAGCTCTGCATGTGATTCTTCTAAAAGCTATATCCATCAGAAACAGGGTTTGAACTTCTGCACTAAAAAATTTCCTGCAGGCCGTAGCTACACTTTTTTTTCTTTCACACACACAACTCTCTCATAGCAAACATTGATAACAATCAAAGGCTTTAACTCTTTCATATCCAAGATAATTTTACAACTCCATTACCACTTCACCCGCACCCATAACATTCCGCGACCATCGCTAACAATGATATCAAGGACTTTTGCTTCTCCCATATGTGTTATTACCCTTGTTTCAAGTTCTCCAACACAAAAATTATCCCAGAATCAACATTGTTCGAAACAAAGACTAAAAATTCTCCAACACTGACAATTTCCATAGTTTTCGTAACATCAAAAATGTTCGCAGTGATCGAGAGTTGAAACAAACCATAGGTAGGGCTGTCCCAAAAGCTCATCGTTCTCGAACAACTTATGTTCGGTTTGCTAAATAGCACATATTTGCTTCATTAGTCATACAAGCAAGATGAACATAAATAATTTTTTTAGCTCAATTTAAAAAAGGTAACCAAACACGAATAAATCTTAGTTTGATTGTGTTCACCATTTTGCTCAAATTAATTAAATAATGAAATAAAAAAGATCTATTATAACATTTTTAAAATGATGTTTTATGTTGTATTAAATAAAGTTGAATTTTATTAGTTTTGAAATCATTTAAGATAAATTCGAGCCTAACATGAATTGGAACATACAAATTCGAACCTAACATGTTATTCACTAATCATTTAGAACACAAAACTATTTCAAAAACAGGAAAATATAGAACGAACAAAATACAAATAAGCGCTAAGCTCGCACATGCTCGGCGCATTAATGCTCCTAATCAAGGGTAATTTAAAATTATAATTTTGTTTGAATGCAATCAAAAATGAATTTTTAATATTAATATATTGAAATTAATCAAGGGTAATTCAGGGTTAGAATTTTATTTGAGTGAAATCAGAAATGAATCTTTTATATTAATACAAAAGGAAAAATAATCATTCAATGGACAAGGAACCCGCATGAAGACTCCCATTATCAAAGACAAAACAAGGTTTTCCAAGTTCATTTAGTTTTTTTAAGTCTTAAGCAAGTCTACAAAATCAGAAAGCGTAAATGAAATACATTGAGAAACAACCATGCATGCAAGTTGTTATAGCAGCATCTATTTTTCTGCAAATTTGCAACACAAGTTCAATCCGAGAAGACACTAAACGGAGAAATTTTGTGAAAGCCTCTCATCAGAAGTTCCCTCAACAATAATAAAATCCTCTTGAGCAACAATAATCTTTTTAAATACCAAGAATTTATATATAGAAGCCCCTACCTCGGAGTAAGATAGTAGAGACAAGGAATCAGCATTTAGAGGTCTGAATTTAGATCTTTGAGCATCTAAGAATTTAGATTCTGCAGATAAATCTACAACCTCAACTTCATCAGCATTGCCAGAGCAATGACTAGCACACCGCTGTGTTTTCTCATGAGAAAGGTACCTTGGAGAACCCTCATTCAAACCTTCTTGACTTGCCAACGCTGCTTTATTTAGGGCATCAATTATAGTAGGCTGCCTCAGCATTCCGTTAGAATCTAAATTTCCAGAGGCTGATGGATCTGTTTTATGCTTTTTTTTCTGCTTTGCTAGAACAACCTCAGACGATACTCTTTCAGAACCCTTCTTTCCCTGAAAGTTTTGTCCAAATTGGTCTATAGAATAACATACTTCAGGAAGGGATAGTGGACAAGGCTTCAGGATACCATTCAATATACTCTCCATTACACTGCATGATCCAAAATTAACTCTTTAGAATTCGAATGACAATTAAAATAAAATTTAGAAAATAAAAACTAGAAAAGATGAGCAATATTTACATAGAAATCATCACTTGAGATTATAATTTCATCTAAGTGGTAACAGTGACTGAACAATCATAAGTTTGTTAGAGGGCGAGAACCTTCAAATGAAAAATCACACAGTTCATTTTCATCAACTACATGAAAGATCTTAACAAATGGAAGTTTCATTATTCTCACAAAGATTTGGCCATTCATGAACATATATTAAACAATCTAGAATTGACAAGTTATGAAAATCCCTAGAAAAGATTCACTTTCTATTGTGTACTTCATATTCAAAATCACTTAAGCTCACAGCATAAAAACACCATGTATAAGACTCCGTTTTATTTAGAGGTTTTAAGATATTATATCAAAATACACATTTATGTAATACAGACCGTTCAGGGAAGTACTGTACGAAAGCAATGACCACGCATGACCTTGGTGCATAATGTATCCTTCTGACTTCAAATTAAATTGAGGATTCTTTTCCATTGCCAAAGTGATATGTTAAAAATAGAATTCAGCGCACTGTGAATTAATGGATTACAGAAATAACAATAGAATGGAATTATGGAAACTATGATGCTTGTGCCGCAGTTCTGGATCTAAAATAGATGATGGGTACCAATCAGACGAAATGCTAGAGATGCCAAATTTAAAAATTAAAAATCAATAAAAACCCTGTCAAAATATGAGCCTGCAAACAGAATACTAGACCAGAATGTTAAAAAATTTAGAAATCAGAACGCAATAATTCTTCGGGAACTTATAATTGGTGAATCAAGCCCCCAATTGTTCGGGAACTTAATTGAAGGAATTCACTAAAAAATTCCCTCAAAAAGACTATTTCCAAATCTTGGCAACATTTCCATACCTAAAGCACAATCATAGCACCTGAAGCTTCAGCTTAGCATTTACTCATCAGGCAGACAAGAGTATATGCAACAGTTCAAAAACTCAATTCCCCAATGCCCACTGAAGAGTCTTCAGCAAGCCTAAACAAGTCAGAGAAGTTATTGCAAAAAGCACCTCTCCTATCAAGTAACCTATCCAAAATTTCACTTTCCTTAACAGACAGTGAGCCCCTTCTAGTGTTTGGAACATTACATACACCAGAAACTAGAAGCATTTCTTCTAATAAATATCTCTATTCTAACCTTATCAATGAGGGATTCCCTACTAAGTTTTGAGTTATGGGAACTTGAAATGACTTCAGCATGATGATACTAACAAGAAAAATCACCAAGCAATATAAATGCAAAGCACATCAAAAACAAAATGTCAAAAAAACTCATAACATGAAAAGCCAACTGAAAGGAAACATTATAACGAACAGCAAAAACTAACATCACCACTAACAGCACCACCAAAATTACCACTAACAGCACCATCAAAATCACCACTAACAGCACCACCAAAATCACCAATAACATCACCAATATCAGCAACCACATAAACAACCAGGGCACAACATCACCACGAACGAAAATACCACCATGGCACCGAAAAACCACCCTTGCATCTCTACGCACCACCATTTCCACCACACCACCATCACACCATCGCCACTACAACCCACAAACCACAACATAATGAAAAAGAGAGCAACACCACCACACCACAACCATCACATCAACCCATAAATGACATCATAATGTGAAAGAAAGCAATGTCATCACACCACTTCCACCACACCACCACCATCACACCATCACCACCACTACAACTCATAAACCACGGCATATGAGAAAGAGAGCAATACCACCACACCACTTTGCATACAAAAAAATGAGGCATAATCTCGATAAGTTGCATGGCCCCCGCATTGGTTTTAAAAAGGTGATCATCATCCTCCTCTATTAGATTATAAATCACATTAAACAAGATAACCTCAAACTCAAGTAAAATTCACAAATTGAATTGAGCAAGGACACCCACAACCTAAAACCACTGTGTGCAAAGAAAACCCAAAAATCCATTCTTGCAGTCACAGACCAAAAAGCAAAGAGAACAAAAATCATCAAAAGAATAAGGATATTTCAAATCCTTCTCTTCCAACCGCAAATCCCATATAGCAAGGAGAATAGATACCGATTTCTCCAAAATTCACCAAAAAAATTGAATCTTCCACAAATTCACAAGAAAATGAATCTCGTTCTTCTAACCTCAATCCGCAAATAGTAAAGAGACAAAAAGCCAATTTCCCTACAAACACACAAAGAAAACGAAACAGAAACCTTTGAATCCATCTATTCCAACAGCGTATACCGCGGAGAGCAAAGAAGTCACAAACAACAAACCAAAAAAGAGCAAAAAACTACAAATCGAGAAGAGTAAAAGGACTGCATACCAGAAACCACGACAGCAAAAGGACCGCATACCAAATACCACAAACCGCGACAACAAACCAAAAATAAACATTGATGAAAATAGGGAAGGTGGTACCAGAGATAGTAGGAGAGCGGAGGAGAAGTGAACACCAACAATCCCTCGCCGTAGAATAAAAAAAAGCAACGGAAGAAAATAAACCCTAGGTAGCATCATCGCTCGAAGGAACAGGTAGAGAGGTGGTGTCAGATAATCGCGAACCAAGGGAAACACCGAACGCGGGGACCTCGTAGCTTATGGATATTACGCCTTACTTTTAATAAAACAGCAACACCGTTCTTTTCAAAAGCTAGAATCAGTGTTTTCAAAACATGCCGCAGCGAATAAGCTACGCCAAACGGAGCCTATATAAACAATAGTTTAATGGATTTAAACTTATTTATTCACTAAATGAAGCAATTGTTTATCTTAATCTAATAAACAATCGAGATTAGTATATTATGTTGTACTTTATGCATGGCATATTTGCTAGAAATAAAATAAAAAATCTTAAAAAGTCGGGTTCAAGCGCTCACCCGGCCCAGAAGAAAAAAAGGATTGGGATATTATGTTAACATCATATGAATTTCACAATAATATCAATTTCAGAAATTCAATCTACTCATCAATATTACAACATTTTTATCAAACAAACACAACTCCCACAATACTTTAGACAGGAATATTAACATGTTTTGAACAGAAGATAACATATATTTACAAAAGCACCGCACAGAACATCACCATAAAGCAAAGCAAAGCACAAAATAGCAAAGCCAAACAAAATCTAAAAGAAAAGTATTATGCTTAAGAAAAAAAAAAGGAAACCAGTGGGTAATCTTAAATGCAAAATTGCAGTCAACTAGAGTTAAGAAAAAAAAAAAGGAAACCAGTAGGTAATCTTAAATGCAAAATTGCAGTCAACTAGAGTTTAATTGTGAAGGAAACTCACACCAGGCTTCTTAGACGATTTGATAATTTTTTAACTGTCTCATCTTTGGTATTAGGAGTTACGCTTTCAACTTTGTCAGCAATTTGTGAGCTAAATGCATTTAGCTGCAAGTAGAATAGAACTGTCATATGAGAGTATGGAAATGGGAGAGAGAGAGAGAGCAGGATAAAGTACAATCCAAGCAAAGCATACCAGTTCCCTGATCCAGTTGACTGCATGAAAAAGAGATAAGCACACGATCTTCTTCTGCTTTTCTGTCAGCTTCTTCCATTGAATTCCAGAGAAATACTATCATGCATGATAGAGCATGTAGGACAAAGAAACATGTGGAATTGCACAAATCATATCAAATAGCAATCAATTGACAAAAACAAAGCAGCATCTATAACCATGTCACACCAAGCTGACATTGATGAAACTCGCAATTTAAATACAATTACAATTTCTTCGCGCTGCTGAAAATTGGAAGGTTTCACCAATTCATAACACAATGACAACTCTGATTTGGAGAATGCATATCAAGAAATATGATATTAGAATGAGAGGAGAGCTACCCCATACGAAAGGGATTGTAAATAGGATTGATACAATAACGATGTTCATTCAATTAAAATTGAATTACTCCTCTAAATTGAGTCTGAAAATAAGTATTTAGATTGACAGAAAAATGTTCAAGATAGTTAACATTCAAGAAGAAATTCGAGGAAAAAATTGGAATTGCAATATTTTTGGCAATTCATACTACATAGTGGCAAAGAAAATATCAAAAGATCGGTAACAAGTACCCAAAGGCAACCAAAATTTACCAGAACCCAGCTGTAGCATGGCATGGTTTATATTTAGCTTGTCAATACGTATATTGAAAGAACCATTTATCGTTCATTTGTCGAGCATTACTGCTAAAAGTCTGCTTCTAGTAAAGGAAAATCGCTCAAGATCCAGAGTTATGAATATGCCCGCTCAGATACGAAATTGATGGGGGCAGGCGGTTGATTGCTCTGATATGGGTAACTAATGGCAGCTAGGGTTCATGAAACCTAAACTAGATAGGTTAAGCTAGGGAAAACGAGCTCCGTGAGCTTGTGCAAAAATCTGGATTGTAATGAAAGAGATTCGGGTCAAGGAGAAAATCAAAATTAAGAGGGGAGAGGAAGAGCAATCCAAACAAGAGAGGGAATATGGCTTTAAAACTTTTAAATTAAATTCATGTTTCAACAATGCAATACCTCATAAATGCGCTACTATAATAGCCATCAAACAAAATAATAAAAGATAACCATGAATAAAGCCATCTAATCCTATATAAATAACATTAGACATCCTTGTCATTATAAAATAAATAATAAAGTCAAATTAATTTTAGGTAAACCTAAAGAAGCATCAAATTCTGTGTGAGTTTCCCAGCGGATGGAAGCACTCTCCTTCAAAGATATTAAAAAGAAACCAAAATAGCCATGGAGCTGGATAATGCAAAGCACTGAAGTCGTCCCCAAAATCAACCAAGAAATATGCAAACACAAATGTAATACTTGTAGGAAGTGTTGGAGAAAAAAAGATGCCCTAGTTGCAAAAAAGGTTCTCTAAAACAAACGTACAACGAAAGAAACCATTGTAGCACACATACATGGTGATAGATGGCATAAAGTCAATTTAAACAATCTTTTAGTGAGAGTGCAACAAATAATTTTATTTGGGTAATTATGGATCTTCTTTATAGATGTTTTAGATGCAACAACAAACATTAATAGTTGGGATGACTGATGATTCTAACAAAAGTTCACGAGCAACACTAGTTCTACAAAGAGTCTCAACAGCAGCAAGCCCCAGCTTTGGAACAACAGGCTTAACCTCTAGGATAGAAAGTTCAAGTTCATGTTCGTCATCATTTGTTAACTGAAGATGCTCATCTACATGTCCAACATCACTGTCGAAATAACGTCAATAGGTGTTTTTCAGTGTTGCAAAGTATCCATCTGAGGCATTATTTCTCTGACAAGCGGTTATGGAAGGACTTCTTTGACTGCCAAATCATTTTGAGCTGTGTAGACCTCATTTTTAGTGAGGTCTAGTATTTCTCGTAAGAGTTAGGATCTAGCCTTAGGGGTCTTCCTGCGACTATCTTAGAACCTTAGGAATGGGACCCGCCTCATTTTAGTTCGACCTACTTCCGTCCTCTTTTGGAGTTTCGTGTGTGTGGTATCGACTTCTAGCACTTAGAAGGATGAAACCGACATGAGGAAACCCAAAAGG